>VWZN01021057.1:641365-642928 GCA_013396955.1 Regulus satrapa | reverse complement strand
TTGTTTTGGTTTGGGGTTGTCTGTTTTGATGTGGGGTTGTTTGTTTATGTTTGGGGTGGGTTTTTTGGTTTGGGGTTGGTTTTGGTTTGGGGTTTGTTTTGGTTTGGGGTTGTTTGTTTTGGCGTGTGGTTTGTTAGCTCCTTATGTTTCATCTCTTCTCTTCTTTATTCCTCATGCTCTTCCCTGTTCTAGAATGGGATGCTCCCACAGCCCTTCAATATTAGCTTCCGGGAGTGTCTTTCCCATGGGCAGCAGTTCTTCAAAAACTACTCCAGTATGATTCCTGTCCACAGGGAGCAGTCCTCCAGGAGCAAAACGCTCCAGTGTGGGCTCCCTGTGGGGTTCAGGAATGGACATCACTCTTTTAAATTAATTTTGGATTTATACTGGAATAATGGAAATTTCCATAGCTTTTCACAAGGATGGGATCTTTAACAACAGGTTCTGCTCATGATCAAAGTCAAGAAGGAGACTTATCCAACTCTTCTAGATAACCTTGCTTAACGCGTTATTCACACCCATTTATTCTGAATATGTCCAGAGATACTGTTTCCTTTTCCAAACTATCACAATATTCTTCAAAGCCTTGCTCTGCAGGAGTTACTTTGAATTTAGGATCAAAGAAGAGGCACCACCTGTTGAAAGATGTGTCCATGGATGATGGAAAGATGTATCCATTTCCAGGATAGAGAACGGCTTCTTCAATGTTGTTTTTCATGGAAGTAACCTTAAGGGCAGAATTTATATAGGAATCTATTACACAGGCACAATTGGATCTATCATAGCATTTAATGACTTTCTGGGCCACACATCACTTTGCTTTGCATTTTGCAAGCAATTTGTGAATGGCAGCTGATGAGACAAGATCTGCTATATATCTTTCCAGTAGAATATCGAACATGACACAATAAAGTCTGATTTTAATCTCAGGATAAATAATAAAAATAACATAGAAAAGCTGTTAGTAAATACTGTAAAAGGAAGTGCTTGAGGGTGTTTTCTGATAGTGTAGTTATTTATAAAACTCTCCTTCCTACATGCTAAAAGACTCATTAAATATGGGGATTCTGGATAAGAGCAATAGAGTGCAATATGCAGTGGGTAGCATGCAGTAAATATACAAAAGGCACTGGAGAGTCCTTGTTCAGGGACCAACCTCAGGAAGTGATGTAAACTCTTCACAGAGCACTTAATTTGATTCTCTCAGAGATTTATTTCAGCATGTGATTGATGGAAACCGACTAAGTGGTAGTGTGGCAAAAGTACAAAAGCTATTGAACTATTAACGTTATTTATAAGGACAGGACTAACCATGATAAGCAAGGACCAATATGAAATGTTTGTTTACTTATTTGGTGTAAAAACTCTTCCTTTGTGAGGAGCCAGCAGGACTGAACAGGCTGAACAGAAGGCAAAGACTAGTGCTGGCCTCCCAGAGCCATCATAGGCTCAGCTCCACTTACAGTGGGGCGGGAAGCAGGTTAGGGCTGAGAGCTTTTACAACAGATTTTGGAAGCACTTTGTGCAGAATAAAGTATAAACATAAAGGGTCTGAACTTCCTT
>VWZN01021057.1:538865-636365 GCA_013396955.1 Regulus satrapa | reverse complement strand
TCACAAGTTGGGCTTTTCCTCACATTTCCTTCTTAGGTTTCTGACTTTGGGTGTCTTGCACGTGCACACCAGCTGTGTGCACATAACATAACATAACATAACATAACATAACATAACATAACATAACATAACAAGTGCAAGTTTTCAATGATTTCATGGTCCTTGATGTTATCGCAGCCTTTCTTCTGGTCAGGTATTTGTGGGATCTTCTGCTTAAAGGAAAATGTTGAAGGAGAATTGGAAAATATGATGCTTTTCCAGTTATTTCCAATTTTCCCAGTTAGCTGAAGTCTTAGAGAACAACTGCTAGGTTATCAGATTTTTTTCATTGCAATGTGGCCATTTACTTTGAAAAATAGACAACAATAGTCTAAAAGTCAGATTGAAAAAGGAAGCTTTTTTAGAAGAGGATTAGAGGAGTTTATATCTACCAAGATTTTTGGTTAATTCAAGGACACATACCGTGATTTTCTATGCACAGCGTGGATAACAAATTGATTCAATGGCATATCTTGGGAAGGAGATTGTAGAACTTTGCAGGGTGATCTGGACTGGCATTGAGATCAACAAGACTGTGCCAAGTGGTTTATATTAAATGATGTCCATCTTCCACATTTCTACAGTTCTTATTTTGCCACTCCTCATGTGCCCTCACAAAGGCAAGCAAACAGGCAAATGGAAAAAAAGTGCCAGAAGACAAGTGAGATTTAATCCAATAGATGTAGAAAAAGATTGCCTTGAACAGGTTTGCAAAACAAGTTATTGTTTTCTATTGTGTGAGGATTAGATATTTTGGGATAATCTGTACTCTGAGGAATTACCACTTTGCTCCAGCCCGGGATCACATGTACATGAGACTATGAGAAATCCTTTTCTGGCTGCTCCTCTGCCCAGATGGACATGATAGATATGGGATTTAAAATTTTTTTTCCCCCTTCTTGTCTCTTTTCCTAAATCCAGTTGGCAGATCCTGTAATTTGCTATGTTGACCCTTCCAGGGGCTTGATATTGAACCTGCCATCTGGCTAATAATGTGTCCAGCTGGACACTAACACCAAGATTCAGTCACAGACTCACATCTTCTTCATCTGGTTTCTTTTTTATCTTTTGGTTCATGTTATGTCTGGGCCCAATTGACATCATGTTGTGCAAAGTCACACCAAGTTCTTAGCCAGCCTTTTAGTTTCTGGGTACACTTAATGATGGCAGGGGTGTTATTTTTCTGTCTCCTTAGGCAACATTTTTTTTTGTTTTATGTGGACCATATAGGGTGACAAAAACCGAAAACCCTGATGAAACTGCTCTCACTGTAAATAATCAGCAAGGTTTGTTGGGTGCAGAAATAGGTTCAGATAAATCACTGGATCATTTCCCTCAGAGTTTAATTGAGCCACTCTTCTTACTCACCAGTTTGATTGATGTGACAGTGTACACAGATACTTGATTCATAAGAAGCAAACATTTTTCTGTTTTTAAATTAGAGATTGTCCTCTAGGACATTCAGAACAATTGAATCTGACAAAGACTCTTGGTGCACTGGATGTTATTGGGTCCACCTTAGTGGGACTGGCTGTCACAGACTCATATTTGTACTCTACATAAGCTTGCTTTGGACCCCACTGTGCCTGCTTCTGTCATGTCTTTACTAGCAGTGAAATGAGAGTTAGAGGTGTCTTTGCTGGACATGAACAACTGATCACACAGACAAAAGGGTCTCTCCTTACACTGCTGTGTAAGGAAAGGTGAGGCAGGAGCTGAGACAGCAGCAAAGCAGGCAGGGCATAGCTCCCACCACCACAGCCCCTTAGCATCCCAGCAATGTGAGCAGAGCAGCTCCAGGGATGGCAGCTGCCTTCAGCATAGAGCCAAGACTGGCAGACAAGTCTGTAGGGATGAGGCAGGTACTAAGTCAAGCCAGGAGGCCAAATCTGCCTGTCAGGGTCAGAGCTCACATCGATAGGGTATATGGTCAGGCATCGCTGAAAAATTGCTGTGACAAGGACCAAGGATTTTCTGCAACATGCTTAACAGTTCCTGTCAAAACACACAGGGTGAGAAGAATCAGATCTATTAAATTTTGTACATTTAGTTTTGGTAAGGTAACATAACTGACACCTCACTTTCAAATATAAGAGTATGAGGTATCTATCCTTTTTCCATGAATATACTGAAAGGCATCCTCTTCATTACTTCACAGACAAGTGTTTCTCTTTATTAACATGATCTTGCAGACACTTCATCTGTGAGAGACTGAAAAGTCAGTGTCCACGCTGTGATATCCGTGCTGCTATCCAATAACATGTTAGTGCTATATCTTCAGGTAAGAAAGATATCATTCTTCCCCAAGGGAAGAATCTTGTACAACATCTGCTCTATGTCTTCTACAGCTCCTGCTGTTGGCTCTTACACAGATAGGGCCCCTCTCAAGTGTAAAGACCCATTCTGAAAATGATCACTTTCTTGACAGCTGTTAAATGAAGTGCAGTGCAAGAACAATCCTTCACACGACCACGGAGATAAGTTAATAATATTATGCCAATCAGGTGTGTGTTGTCCCCATTTAGCTAGCCTTACAAGGTACATACCAAGGTTTGCTCTCCCTGAATCCTCTGAAACTTGTGGTAGCAGACCATTGATTTATGCTATTGTTGCCTTAGACGGCACAGAAGGGTTCATGTTGCCAGGGATATGGGATCAATCCTGTAATTACAGTCCATTAGCAGGGAAGCTACTGTTAGGCCTCTCTTGCATTAGAAATAGACCATCATTTCTAAAACTGTCTAAAACAATGAGGTCTATGAAAATAGCTCCCAGTTGTGAGGAAGAGGATTGTACAATCAGCTGGAGAGGTAATGGCATTGGAGCACAGGTCAGCACAGAGGGGAGATGGTCCTTGTCTCAGAGCATTAAAGACAGTCCGCTATTGTTTCAGAGTGATTTTCAAGCCACATTTGAAATCAATCTGCCTCCAGGTGGTTTTCCCCAGAAAGATTTCCCATTAGATTTCTACTTAGTGTTTTGCACCCTGCTTTCTGCTTCATCTGGGAAAACTCTAAGGAATTGCTTTCAGATTCACCATTTAGTTCCTTGTAGAACTCTTTTAGAGATGCTTCCAGGCCTCTGCCTTACTGGCCTACATGTGTGACCTGAGTTCAACCAGTGTGTGCACTGGTTCAACCAGTGCACAGCCACTTGTCTCTCCTCCTATCCAAAACTCTGTTGTTGAGCTCACTGTTGGAATTTACCTCTATTTAATTCCAAAAGCTGAAATACAGCTGCAGCTGAATGTGGTGCTATTGATGGTCACAATGTCAAAAGCCAATTGCTGTTACTCACTGTAATATACTACTTCTTTTACTTTGTTACTGCTCAATGTATTACACTTTTGTGAAAACAGGTGCCAGCCAGCTGACACAGTACTGGGCACCTGCAAGCTCAAACAGACAGGGTATTAAAACCTTTTTAAAAGAAAAAGCTGGCTCTCAGTTATAAACGTGGCTGGCACAGGCTGCCCAGCATCGCCAGACATTCAGAATGCTAAGGAGGAGATATGGCTGTTGGTAAATTATATAGCTCTAATTATATCAGCTCTAATCTCTACAGTTGACAGCAACCAAGCTGTCTTTATTCTGCTTCTACCCACCTAGAGAAATAGCAGACTGGGGACTTTCTTCTCTTACTCATTTCCAAGGCTCCAAACCAGGGCCTGCAGTTAGATCACATCTTTCATTTGCTGAATTTGATCTTTTTTTACACCACATGCACAGTCCTGTGCATTGACTGAAACGCAGCACTATCTCTCTGAATGTATGTTCAATATTGCCTTCACCAATTCCTTTTCTCTGTTCACTGAAGAATAAGTTAAATTCTCAGAAAGATAGATCTAAAAATTATTAATAATGCCTTTTTACCTAGATCCCCTTTTACCCTGTGTAATCATTTAGTCATTACTCTACTTATCTGATCAGACCAATCTATCTTTTCTTCTGTCCCTGTCCAAGTGTCAGCAGTCTGAGGCACAGTGATGCTCAAGCCCCCAGGCTAGGTGGGCTCTAGCAATATATCCTCTGTTACTGGAATAGTTGATGCCAATACAGCTCCCTGGATTTCAGCCCAAAGGCTGCACATGAAAGAACTGAAATCAGCACTCCCTAGTCTCTAATTCCTAGCTTAGTCTCTACACACTTATTGTAATCTTCCTAGGCAGTTCTAAAGGAAGGGCAATCTCACTCAAGGACCTACAGCTTTTTTTCTCTTTCAGCCAGGTCAGCAAGCAGCCTTAGCCAAGAAAGTGTTTAACCCCTTAGCAGCAAGAATGACACTGGGTGACATTTCCCTGGCTCTTCTACAGAAACAATGTCAATGATCATTAAGATCATCATTAATGATCATTTGTTTTAAAACTAAATAATGTGAATTTCTTGGCATAGAAATAGGGCTCAGACCTTTGGAAAATTTAGATCCACTCACAAAACTTCATCCTTGCAATCTCCCAGTAATGTAGAGATTTGAAGCCACACATAGATTTAGGGAGTTTAGAATTCTTTGAAGGTTTTGATTCATATTTAGCAACTTGAGCCTGCATTGGATGATACCTGAGAAGTTCTTTGAGAGGCACTATCTCCTTGAAGCACTGTATGGTAATTACAGCAGCTCCCCTCTTTGCCCAATATGTTGTACTTAGTAGTTCAAGAAGCATTTTTCCCGACTATGGTACAAAATAATATTAAAATGAAAATCTAACCAAGAACCAAGAAGCTATTCTGAAGAGTTAACAACTATTCCTCATTTTATTGTTTCTATAACGCTCTGTCTGAAAAACTGATCAGTTACACTGTAAGTAATTGTATTTTCTTTCTGTTCCATACTTCTTTTCTTCCCCAAGTGACTTGTTCAATTCTTACTGTAGTTCTTTTAAGAAAAGCAAAATCTACACGAGGTATCAGCAACAGTCAATATTTAAGGGACATGTTCAAATATATTGCAAACTGCTGTATGTAGATTTAGGAGCTCTCTCTTACCATTTATCTGAGCAGCAGGTAGCACAGGTAGTGCTGCTGTGCTGTTTTGCAGAAGAGAACTGAGTGACAGGTAGGTTCATAAACCTAGGGGAAGGATGTGCTGAGTTACTGCTGAGACCAGGGCTCAGAGGAGGTCCCTCCAGGGACTCATTCCCCAGCTGGACCAGCAGCTGCCTTTCCCATCAGATGGCTGCACAGGACAGATTTTACTTCCTATGGTCATGGTGTACCTGCTGTCCTGGTGCCAGAGAAGGAGACGGCTGTAGAGAGACGTGGGTACAGACCCTGAGCCAGTAAGAGCAGTCATCAGGGCAGAGCAGGGCGGTGCTGTGGGGAAGCTGGCAGCCTGGGTCTGAGAGGACATCGGGGTGTTGAATCTGCCTTCCTGAAGACAAAGTTGGTGCCTATCCAGAGGAACCTTCCTCCACTCTGCACCCTTCACAAGAGCATGGACACAAAGAGAACAGGACTTACTGCTTCTCCAGGCACAGAACAAACCTGAGCATTTTGGCCTCTCTTCCCCGTGCTCTCTTGGCTCAAAATGTACTCTGTGAGTGACTGGGACAACCTTACCTTGAGGATCTGCGCACGCTCACCTGTCACAATGAGATACGAACAGGGAGCCTGAATCTTTGGCATGACAAACTTGTACCCCAGAGCCTTGGCCACCTGCAGTGCAGGATAAGAGGAGCTACAGCCATTGGCCTGAGTAGGTGCTGCCATCATCTCCCTTCAGGTCTGGAGCCTTTTCAGTGAGCTCTGGTGCAGTATGCATAAGAGTAATGCAGCATTGAAGCTAAATACCTTCTCTCAGTCAAGGAAAGGCCAATTTGGAATCCCTCAGACACAGGCAGAAATTTTTAAAAGTGATCTATGGCAATCATGGGAGAATCTTTGCTAATATTCCTCTTCACTGGCTGCTGCACAAGTACGGAGACAGCTCCATCCTAAAATGCTTCCTTTCCAGGGGAAAAAAGACAATAAGCAGGTACAGACAACATCTAGAAATTACAAGGAAATGGCTAGAAAACTGGTCAGCATGAAAAACACTAGTTTCAGCACAGCAGCAGCCTGCCAGTTGTCACATCTTTTGCAGCCATCACAGCAAGAGAGATTTTTTAAATGGATTTGAAGGAGGGGCAGTAACCACAGAGGTGCTTGTCTGAAAATTGAGAAAGGAAAGGTAGAAAAAAGCACCACAAACAGTAATTGAAGTCCAGAATGACATTGAGTGGTCTTGGCTTTTGTTCTTGAGGGGTTCTGTGTTGCTGGGTGGTGAAGGGGGCATGAGGGGAGAGAGAGGATCTTTTCCCATATGTGAAAACACACATGCACACAGACACACACAAAACATTTCCCTCTTAACATGCTTTCATTGCCTACACCTCAGAGCCTTTGTTACGGTTACATTTGGTTCTCATTTAATCTGTGCTGCCCTGCGAGTGCCTCTGTTTCACATCCCTCTATTGTTTAGCTGAGGCTCCTTTCAAGCCTCTCTCCTCACAGTGCCACCGAGGGCTTATGCCAATCTTTCTTCTCTTTCCCTCTTAGCATTGTTTCTCTCTACCTCTCCAGCATTCCCTGCATTCACTCTTATTTTAAGCCTTCATTTTTCTATTATTGCTTCCTTCCACTATTATTTCTCCCTGTCATTCTCCCTCTGTCTCTTTTTCTGACATTTTCTTCTCCTCTGAATTAAACATGCCCTTTACCTTTATCCTCTAGATCAATTCCAGTCTGTGTCTTTTTTACCCCTTTTCTCCCTTCTGGTTGTTTCATTCCACTTCTCTCTTTCTGATCCTCTTTCTCATGCTCTCTGTCCCCCAAGATCTGGATGGTATTTAAGTAGCTTTTTAGTGTGTAATTTTTGTTTATTGCCAGACCAAGATTTAAAGTCCACCTTGACAAAGAAGACATCTCCACTGACTTTTGTGGGTCTACCTCAGTGCTGCAACATATAGGATTTGTTTTCTTACAGAAATAGTGTTTCTGAAGGCTTTAGTTACAAACTGAACTCTTGACAAATGTGTTTGTGGCCAGAATTCGAACGCAGTGTAGCATACAGGTATCACATAAGTTACAGCAAGCATCTTCTTTGTTAGTTATTTATTTCTTATTAAAAACATGTGAAATCATGCTAAAAAAAAAAAAAAGTTCCTTTTCTATTTCAAAGGAAAGACTTTCCTGATGCAAGTGATGCTACAACAACTCTGGTCATTGTGAAACAGCAACTGGTCTTAATGTGAAAAACCCCCAACATTTTGATGTTAGCTTTTGGGATATTCTAAACTCTGTTTGCTATGATGCTCTGACTTTATCTTCACTGAGTGAAAGAAAGAAAGCACTTAGACATCTGAGTTTTATTCCATCAAACTGAAAAATTTAAATCACATCTAAAGACACTATTTTAGTACTTTCATGTCTCCTGCAGTGTAAATAGTTTTTTTGGGGTTTTTTTTACCCATTTCTGTTAGAGTCCTTTTTCACTGGTGAGAAGTACAGATCCAGAAGAAGACAGATGGACTGAATATGGGGGAAGCAGTCAGAGTGATCTTAATGTGGAAGGTCAGAAATCCTCTTTATTATCCATATGAGTTTTATGGGTTGTAAAAGGAACCATCAAATTCAAGTCAGGTTCCTCGAATTGCAGGAACTATGAAGTTTCTCCACTCTGGATGGTTAAACAAAATGAAAAACATGAAAAAAAAGACAGTAAGACAGTCAGAGAAGTTACTCGGTTTAATATGTTTTTAATTAAATATTAACACTTAATGTGAATTTCCATCCTGTATGAAGAGATGCATCAGGAGACTTTTTAGTACTATCACACTCTGGTTAAATTCTTGCCTATTTCTGACCTGTGGTTTATTTCCCTGTTAAAAAAATGTTCATCATCATTTCCCCCTCACTACTTTCATGATGTTATTTCTTTTCAGCATCTTTTCTTTTTCAGTCACAACCAGACAAATTCCTCTCACAGCTACATAAGTGTTCCCTTCTTCCACTTTCATCTCTCGCGTTGCAGGAACCATTTCCTCTTCCGCTGCCATTATCTCGAATGGGCTTCTCTGTATCAGCGACTCTTTCATCTCATTTCAAACACCAAGAACATCATTCAATCTGCCCCTTGGATAGCCTGCTTAGGCCTCCTGTCACTTTTACATTGAAATTATAGTTTAAAATATAGCCTCACTGTGTAAGCATTTAGGGCTATCATTTGCACAGATGACTACAATATGGAAGACTGGCTCCATCTTATAAAGCAGCCAAAGTGCACAGCTTGCAGACTTGTTTAGCCCATAACTCAGCCTGATTTAAAAAAAAAAAATAAATTAAAAATTAAAACAATGACTTGGAAGATGGCTCAGAAACGTGAGTCAATGACCTGGCACCTGTGGGAAGGATGCCACCAGTGTAAAACCAGCCTCTCCTTGCTTCTGATATCTCAAATGATCTCACTGTTTGAAGATCAGGATTCCTAGCCCACCTCATAGCCAAATCAGAAATCAAGACACCAGATCTGAGGTGACAGATAATCTCTGAACTTCCCTTCACCAATGACACGGCTGAGGACAGCCCACTTAAAAGCCTCGGGTGCCTAAAAACGAGATGGATCTGGGGCCCAACTCCTTGCCTAAGGTGTTGAATATTTAGAAAAGGTCATGAAAATACCTGCTGGATTTCCTTCTTCACATGTAACAGTTCAAAAAATACAGTGGCATCTTCCATATGAGGGCATCCACATGAGCTGCACATTATCTGTACGAACACTGAGTGAGCTGCATCCACACAGAGCAGGGCCTTTGCATCTGCCCTTTGGAGTTCACCTAGACATGGCTTCAGCCTGGTGCATTTTCTTGGGAACTCTCTGGGTGCTGTGCTGGTGTCTGAGCTCTACAGCAGCAATGCCACAAGCCATAACATTCCTGTGCTCTGCAAACCTCTGGGGCAGCAGTGCCTTTCTTGCTGAGTCTTCCTCTGAACTCTGCTATGGCTCTTTGCAGACAGAACTCAGTCCAAAGCATAATTGTGTGAAATTGCAAGAACAGGTAAGAACACATATACCCATAAGACAGACTTGAAATTAAAATCTGGTATAACAGACAACTATTCTCAGATCTAGCTGCAAACGGTAAATAAATCCAGCTTGTAACTTAATGATCCTTGTGTTTGCAACCAGCAGTGAAAACTGCCTGGGGAACAAAAGCTGGAACTGTGCATAGAAGACAGAATGAAGTAATTGGCAATCATATACAGAAAGCACCTGGATTTTATCATTCCAACCTGGAGATGCAGTCATGTTAGTTCTGGCCAGAAATCACCCTGTTAGTGAGGGCTGCATTTCAGGATCAGTCCCCTGGATATTAGATCTGTGCTGCTGCTCATTTCACGTTCATACCCCGCATTAGACACCCTGCACTGCACAGAGCCTTCATTACATTATTCCTCCAGTCCCTCCGGCTCCCTCCTCCCACAGCTTGGACCACAATCATCTGCCTTTCTTGGAATTCATTTCAAAACAGATTCATGTGGCACCTGCTATTCCCCAACAAACAAATAAATTAGCTGCTGTGATATGGAAATTTGCATGATTCACTGTACTTAAAAACTGTTAGCTGTGAACTTATTAATTGAAAACCACAGGACAATAATAAGTGTGTCCTTCAGTCTGAGCATGAGTCCCTTGTTATAATGAATTTGTAAAGCATTAAAAATGTGTTTTTCAAGGAAAATGCCACTGCCTCAGGACAACTGAGTCTTGGTCATGCCTCTTAGGAGACAGATGTGCTCTCATGAAGGGGAGCACAGGGCTCCCTGCCAAACCTATGGCACCCCAACTGCAGGCCATGGGAAAGACACAGGGGACCCCAGGACAGCTCTGCCAGCTTTGCCTCTCCTGCCCCTCTCCAGCAATCCTACCTTCATCTTTGGGATGCTTTTCCCCACCCCTTCCTCCACACCCAGCTGGGGTGCAAGGAGGTGTCTTTAATCTCCCTCCTGCACAGCTGCCCCAGGGGCCCTCTGTGCTCATCCCTTCTCTGTTATCCCCACATATTGGTAGGGAGAAATTATTTAGCCCTGGGGTAGCATCAACTTTCACCTGAGTCTGCTTTCCTTGCAGAATACCATCCCTATTGATCTATTTGCTCTGCCTTGGCCATAGGTACTCACACAGGCCTCCTTGTGCCTTATACTTATTGCAGAAAAAGTGTTTCTCCCATTTTTTACTTGAACGTCTGTAAGCAAACTGCATTTATTTTGCAAATAAATGTTGTAAACTCAAAAAATTAGCAGTCCTGTGTTTTCCTTAGTGTGTAATGTGAGATAATTCCCATTTATAACAAGTTCCTCACATACATTTGCATGTCTAATCCATGGAGTCTGTGACCATTTACACCCTAAGTCACAATCTGCAATCCCAGTGAAGCCAATACTAATTGCTGGTCTGACTAGAATATTGTACTATATATTTTCATACACATTGTGATTTTCAAACAGGAAACCATTAGTTCAATCTGCATTGACAAAGCATGGGAATATTTGGTATGAATTCTGGCAAAATCATTCATTGTTTTGTTTTCTGCATTTTTCCATCTTTGTTTTCCCTCATTTATTCAGGAGGAAAGAGACTGCCTGTAGTGCTTGAATTTTAATTCTTTTCTGCACTGTCCGTGGGTAGAACTGAATGTTTCCAAGAGGTGTAACACATTGTACAGCAAAAGCATGGATGTACTGCCAGTGGTTCTAATGCCAGGATTTGTCGTTGCTTTCCTTAACAATTATTATAGATTATTTTTGAAATATGTTGAATATACTGATAGTTAATCTAACTTGTAAATTACAGCCCTCAGAAAAATACAGAAGCAGCTGTCAAATAACCATCGTATTTTTGGGATTTAATTCAAACACAGTTTTATATTTCTGTTGTTTTTGATGACAATAGTAAACTACTACTTGCATTGCAAAGCCAGGGATTGATGTTTTCAGAAAAAGGGAGTAACCATGTGAACCTCATGCCAATATTGGCTTAAAAAGTAGCCCTTATGCATTGCAAGATACTGTCTTGTGAAAGATCCAGCTCATGGGGTAGGGCTAGGTCATAAAGAAAGGAACTAATGCTTTCATATTCAGAAATAACTGCAAAAATACTCAATTTAGAAACAAAGTTTTCCTTTATCTGCCCTATAAAACCAAATTGTTCTTGTCCTACTTTCAGGCTTTTCTCATTTACCGGGTGTTTCTCAATCCAAAATGTTCTATTACTGTGATTTTTGATCTAGTGTTAACGTGAACATGACTGCAGTGGCCCAGGCAGCAGAGCCAGGTCTGTGTGGGGGGGGTTGAGCAGCTCTGTGTCATCCTGGGATCCTTCTTCAAAGAGAACTTCAGACCACTCAGTTCCTGCTACTGTCTGTGGAGTCACACCCGTCACTATTACTTATTTTCAGAAAAGCAAAATGAAATCAGGCTAACATCTCATGATAATTAAAACATTATTTTCCAGATTACACTTATTTTTATATCCCTTAGCCATTTTGCATCTTATGTCAAAACCACAAGCTTGGTATTTGAAAGCTCACTCATTCTCACTAATCTTTCAAAGAGGGGAATGATGATTTTTTTTTTTCTCTGAAATGTAGAACAGAGAATCTGCAACAGATCTAGACATGGGGTAAAAACACTAAAGCTCAAAACCTGCTGTAGGAACAATTGATTTTAACTTGTAGTCCATCAACTTAATCATAAGAACATTAAAAAAAAAAACCCAACAAAAAACCCCAAAGAACCCCAATCTCAGTATCATCTCTATCAGCATCCTCACTTTAAAAAAAAAAAAAAATCCAACTCAAAAGAAGTCAGGGGTATATCAATCAAACCTATGAAAAAATAAAACTAATCTGTCTGTAAAATTTTGATTCTTGTTAACAGAGATTTTTTTGTCTAAAGAACACCTTTTATAGAACCATAATTTAAACAGAAAGGCAGGAAAATTATTTGAGTTCACTAAATGAATGCACATGACTAAAACATGAAAAAATCAAGCTTGACATTCAAGATACATCTGAAGTTAAAGGGCAAGAAAATCTTATAAATCAGAACATTTTTTAATTATAAAAGCATAAAGATTTCTTCTATGTATTTTAGTCACAGAAGCATGGCTTATGCTATGTTTACTATTTATTTTAAACTAAGTAATATCTTGCAGTTATAGAGTTCAGAAAAAATTGACAATGTTAGACTTATGGGCAAGAACATGAACTGTCCAACTTTTAAGACACCTTTATTAGATGATCCTTAATGCCTGATTCTTAATACAAATTGCCTGGTTACTTAATACAAATTTAAGAGCATCTTAATGAAGTGGGAAGGCAAGTCATGCAATGAATACATAAAAGGGGAATCTGGAGAGACACAATCCTAGATTCAGATCAAAACCACAAATATTAAAAAAAATGTCTCTCTTTGAAGCATTTTACCTCATTGGCATTATCCTATTTTATCCTTCCAAATGGCCTATCTGGCAATGCATGAATCTATCACTACCATTAAGAAGATGAGAGGAAAAAAAGTCACCAGGAAAAAAAAAATAGAACTAAAAAAAGGGTAAAAAATGTGGCCCTTATATACATTGCTTTTAGGCAAGCTACAAAGTATTAATAGTTTTTTAATACAAAAACATGGATATTAGGTTTTGCATCTATTAAAACCATCTTCTCACACTACCAACTAGAGTATTGCTAGAAAGTGTATTTTAATGATACTTCTTCTTAACACTTTATTAAGGGATATAAGGAAAGCAATTAACAAAATAGAAGGAAACCAAACTTAATTAAAGAAGAAAGCAAAACTTCAGATATTTAACATGTCAGAAAGAAATGGCTACAACATGACCAGGGTCCCTCTGGACCATAAAAGCAGGGCTTCAATGTTCACTTTATGAATCAAATTTTGAAGCTGCAATTTAAACTTTGATAGGAATGAAGTGGTAACATTTTGCTTTCAGGTATGTCAAGGAGATGCCCTTTGGCCCTGGCCTGCGAAAGGCTGGAACTGGACCAGTCGGAGAGGAGATGGATGTGAGCATCAAATGTTCTTCACCACAGGGCAGAAAGTAAAAAGGACTTATCCAACTTGGACAGACTGTCCCTGTGCTTAGGTACAGCTGTGTCGGGCAATGGGGTTGCTGTGCTGCAGCTGCAGCTAAGCACCATTTCCTTGCCTTGGGCCTGCAGCCCATGCCATGGGCCACGCTCTGAGCTGGGCCAAAGGCAGCTGTGGGGACAGGGCCCCCTGATAGCACAGACATCTCCTTGCAGTGGGGCTAAGGCACTAAGGCTGATTTTGTCAGTTCACAGCTATTGCTCAGTCTGAGCCACCAGATAAAAACTAAGCAAATTTGTGCATATGTGTATGTGTGTGCCAGCAGCTAAGCAGAAATTGACCTTTCAGAGAAGACTTGTGCCACTGTCCTCTCACTGAAGCTCTCTTTAAATCACTGTGCTACTAATACACTACATTAATAGCAAGAAATCTCTTTGGAAGCATGAGTCATGTACTCTTTGAGACTCATGGTCTTCCTTTCTTCTGAATCACTGCAAGTTTATCCTGGGATTGAGCATACTCCTCCCTATAGGGACCAAAAAGTGGTGAGGGGAAGAATAAAATGGCTTAGATTAAGAGAACAAATCTCTGAAAACAGATATGTAGTCAATGACCTTTGTTCTCTTTTTTTTTCCTCCCAAGATTTAAGAAGCCGAGTG
Organism: Regulus satrapa; assembly: GCA_013396955.1. Classification (NCBI taxonomy): domain Eukaryota; kingdom Metazoa; phylum Chordata; class Aves; order Passeriformes; family Regulidae; genus Regulus; species Regulus satrapa. The sequence goes on along the minus strand of VWZN01021057.1, from coordinate 622,582 downwards.
AAGAAATTTCAGTGTTTGCACTAGAGAGAGTTTACAAATTGTACCCCACATCTACACAGTGGGCACTGTGCTTTTGGAAACACAAAACAATCCTCTGGTTGTCTCTCAGAGATCATCTTGGTGTGTCCTCATCACCTGCATATTTAAAATCCAACAATAAATGGTATTACGAGAACAACAAGAGGCAAGAAGCTCTTCTTTGTTTAACCTGAGAATTGCTATATGCTTATCCAAACTTTATCTACATCCTCCTACAAACATGTGAACCTCTGGGTATGAGAAATATTTAGACACCTGCTACTGAAATTAATGGGAGCTGCAAGCACAGAGTTCCCAGGACAATCAGATATCTTAAGTCTATGAAATGAGGTTGAAAACCTCCCAGGAATAATTTTTCTCTCATCATATTTACTACTTCTCACCAGGAAGGACATATTTATAGTACAGGCTCATTTGCAGTATGCTGATAATCCTGATTTACTTTTTTTATGGGAAGCAGGCAGGAGACAGGGCATTATAACAACAACAAAAAGAAGAAACAGACAACAAGAATGGAAAAAAGGTTTTAAAGTAACTGAAAGGATTCAGCATCTAAAAATGGGACTGTCTCAAGATTCCTAGTGGATTTTCAGTGGGTTATAATTTTCATCCCAGCAGATTAAGCTTTCTGTGATAAAAGGGAGGTTTCTCTGAAAAGTGCAAGGGAAAGGGCTTCTTAGGCCCCCTCTTACAATGCAAAACACATGGGCATGCTGCTAAGCTCACGCACTGTCTTTTTAAATTCAATGGTCCCTTTGCAGATGCAAGAGTTTTGGGAAAGAATGAAGACTGCAGCTTTCAGCCTGGTAGGATCAGGATAGCATTTTACACACTCTAAATCATGAGAGGAGGGTTCTTTTCCATTTAAGTACTCCCTTCAGGAAAAATGGCTTTAGGATGGCTTCTGCAGTTTCTAAAGCTTAAAATGATCCCCCGGAGAAAAAGGATATGGTTATGAGGAAGAATAGGTACTGTAAAAGAGCTTGCTGCAAAGGTCCGTAGCAGATGAGAGGAACCGGCTGGTTTACTTGTAATTCTGCCTCGTTTAGCTTTATGGCTTTGGTTGCAATTTAAAAATAAAGCCAAATTTGTGGTTTGATTGGCTGTTTCCAACACTGAACAAGTACTGCAAGATAAAAAAGGGCACACACATTTTAGTGGAATGAAAATATATCTAATCCCACTAAATACCTTCCTTGTAGTCATCCTTCACAAGTATTCATGAGAAGTATTATTTACTTTTCCCTGCCCACAGGAAGAAAAAAAAAGCAAGACATTGATAGTAGTCAGGTCTCTCACAGCTGATGACAGAGTTGAGTGCACACTGTGTGCCACACAATTAATAGTTATGATGACAGACCTGTGTTCCCCCAGAGTAGGGCTGCTGTGTTACAGTTCTTACAAGTTTGTGGGCTGCTGGACATTTTGTGAGGCACCACTGCATGATCCTCACAATATCTGTTGGTGTCATGGTGTGTGGAGCTACAGAGCTGGAGTGAGCTCTTTCCTCCTCCCATCCTCTCTGTTAGCCAAATGTGGTGCCAAATGTAACATCTTGTACACACAGATATGGGCAATTCAAAAGGTGGCCCAACTGATTATAAGCCTGAGGGGGATCTTGAACATCATCTGTTGGAAACAGAAGCTAAGATGAACTTGTTCATCCTGCAGAAAAATCTGGTTACTGACCTATCATCTAAAATACAAACTTTGGAAGTTGTGGCTGTGGAAATGAACCACAGTCTCTCCAAATGCCACTGCCACATTGCCTGGGGGATAATGTAGCATTCCTGTCCCAGCCTCTGCAGGGGCTGTGTGGGCTAGAAGTGACTTTGAGGAAATGAGTTACTTGCTTCTGTAGTCACAACAATCTCCCCAGGCATGTTTCTGTGGTGCTGACTACATTTGGAGACTCTGCAGGAGCAGCTGTCTCTCCCTTGTTCCCCTCCACAGGCATCCCCCAGAGTCATTTGAACTAAACCAGGTTTGAGTAGAGGACTTCAAACAAACTTTAATGTGTCCCTACCTACTGAGACTTACAAAGTCCTGCCTAGGTGGTACTGGGAAAGAGAGATTCCCAAAAGCAACTTCTGCTTTTGCATCACGCAAATTTGTAGCACAGTTTTCCATTTGCCATTGTAAGCTTGCTGTTTATCAGATGAGTATCCCTATTAGGTTCCCATCTTTTAACTATTGGGGGTTTCATTTCTCAAAAACCCCTCTGCAGCAACAATGATGGCAATCAATTCCTCACCAATCCAGCTCCCTAGACAGGACATCTTCAGAATGAGTGGGGCTCTTTGAATTCTTCACATCTGCAGGAGATCAAGGGTCTGATCAAGGGTCTGCAAAGAAACTTAGTGCACCAGCATAGTGAGATGAGATCCTGCTTATAACACACAGCTAAGCTATGGAATGCAGAGTTGCAGGCTCTTGTGGGTGACAGGTATTTCTGGGCTTAGAAAAGTTTTTAGAATAGGCAACATCAAGGCGTATTAAGAACAAAGAAATCTTTTTTGGTTCAGGGTTATCCTGACCTACAGATTTCTGGAGAGTTAAAAAATGTACTAGGGAAAGGTCACTTTATCACATAATCACAGAAACAGATAGGAAAAGATCTCCGAGATCATGAAGTCCAACCTATGACCAAATTCCACCTTGTCAGCCAGACCATAGCACTGATGGCCTGGTCCAGTATTTCCTTGAACACCTCCAGGGACTGTGACTCCACCACCTCCCCGCACAGCCCATTCCAATGTCCAATCACACTTTCTGTGAAGAAAAGAGTGATTAATCACCCTTGTCTGACATTTTCATCTCTCCTGGTCATCAGCCACTGACCACCCCTTGGTGAAATGCTAACTAGGCAAGGAAGATATTTAACTCTATTTGAGACGTTTGAACTCATGGGAGACATTCTCACATTATTTCTATTTTGAACTGTTTTGCTTTGTTTTGCTTTGTGTATGTGTGTGTGTGTGTTTTTTTCCAGGCAGTGACTGGAGGAAAACAAGAGAAAAAACATCTCAAGGAGCAGAAGAAAATCCTGCTATAGGCAGAACTCTTCTTTGATTTTTCAGGTTTTATACAGAAGAGTCAAAATCCCAGGTCTGAAGAGCCCAAAGCTGAGATTTGGGATTTCATGGACTTATTATGCATGTAATCATTTTCTCATACTGCCTTCAGGAAGGCTTGTTAGAGAGTAGGATTTTCATTTTCTTCCAGTAGGCTGCAAAAATGTATTTGGCAGTGTGTAAATTAGCTGGTGGAGCTATCCCTTCAGCTCCACTGACCACTACACTCACCTCACAGGCTAGAAAATTCCTGCTGAAGCTTCACCACATCTCATTGAACCAGAGATGCTATGCTAATGTACAGGTACACTGCCTATAATAAGCTCCAGTTTCCATGTGCTAATAACTCTAAAGTGCTTGTAAGGGTGCTAAATAATATATAAAAGTACAAAAGAGTAGGAAGCAAATGCACATGGGGGGATGGATGTAAGAAAGAAGATGCTTTTGCCTATCTAGCACTATTAAATGTAAGATATATGGGAAGTCTGAGCAAATCTCTCTGGGTTTCTGTCACATAAAGGTAGGCTCCAGTTTCCCATTTTAAAGATGAGTTTAATAACGTGAACGATAGAGCCGGATTAATTTTGTTTTCATCTGCAGGTATTATACCAGAGGGAAATGCCATCTGATAAAGGGTCTGATTCAGCTACCAACCTTTCTTGAAAAGTAGCAATAGAATAAAAGCTATCTTCAAAGGACATTGATGTATTTATGTACTGAAATTAAAAAGTAGATACTTCTGTCTTTGCTAAAGTTGATTGAGTATATGCCACCTTTCTTCAGCAACCCAGCACCTCAGCTTGGTGTGAAATCTGTTCTGGTTTTGTGTCTCCTGATCAGTGACCCTGCTTGTTACTCCTGAAGCCTTTTTCTTTTTTGCGTGTAATAAACTAACTATGCAAGTTACCAGATAAGTTCTGCATAAGGAGAAGATCATTGTTCCCTGGGAGAGAAGAGATTGTTTTGAACCTGAAGAAATAAAAGGCAGTGAAGTGTCTTTATTTTCATTCCAGTCTAGCAAAGCTCATTGCTGGCAAGCTCAAATCTAGGTGGAATATCTACCTTTGACAGTCTTGGGATATCAGCAAAATTAAAACTCTGAGCACAGAGGGTTTTTATTTTAATTGGGCTTACTGTCTCCACTAACAAATTGCAAACATACACTGAGCATAGATGTAAACAAAAACCTTCATGTAGAACCCCTTGCGCTGTACAAATAGACATCAAAAACCTTCTCAGCATAAATGCTCTTTCTGCACTACCCCCTGCATTCTTTTTACGTATATGCAAACATACAAACAGAACCACATATTTTCATTTTCTTTCTTTTAGCATTAGAAAGTAAAGGCATTTATCCCCACCAGGCTGTTTATAATGATGCTCTAGGTTTAGCTTCATTTCCCCTTTGGCTTTTCTCTTGAAGCAGAGAAGCATTTGCACAGAGCACACCAGGTGTTACTTTCATATCCTCAGACATACTGGAATATATTAACACAAACACTAAATCAAAACACAGCAAAATTAATGATCACTGCTAGACTAGAGAAACTAAACTCCTTATTACCAAACAAGACTTGCATGTATTGTTTCTGTTATCTTCGTTTCTGATTAATATAAAATCAGATACCAATAGCTAATTAGCTGTTCTAATTATTGGTTTGAGTCTGCATAAATTATGCTGAAATGCCCAAATTTCTCTTGCTTTAATCAATATAATATGTCAAAAAGTTGCTTGGGGTTGTAAGATAATGAGATAACTAAAGCAGTATCCTGTACACTTCATTATTATAGGCTTCAGTCCAAAGAAATATCAGTATTTCCAAATTATCCCCACTTAAAGTATGCACACTAAAGACTACTGCTCATCAAGCAACTGCTCATCAGCCCTGTTACTCTTGTAACTACTGCCTGACAATCACACTATCAAATAAAATGTAGATTGAATAATGTAAACAGTTTTATTTTTTCCAAAACCCGAAATGTCCTGAACAATACAAAGTGCACCATTTCTCCAATGTGTGGATTTAATCTTTGTCTGGATTGGCCTCTTGAGAGTAACATGTAATCCTCTGAGGGCACAATTTTGGCAAAAACTAATTCTCATTCAGACATGACCCTACTGCAATCCAAGTTCACTTCTAGGGCACTGTGGCCTGCTCATGCTTGTAATGCTAATCCTTTAATGCAGGAGTTATTTCTATAAGCACCATGGTCATTTGCAAATGAAATAAATTATTTAATTTCCTAAAAAGCTGACTGCTATCTCTCACTTTCATCTGCTGCTTTAAAGCCCTTGATTATGAATATATTCAAATGATTTTAGTAGGAAATAAAATTTTATGTATTAATGGCATAAGTGAAGGATAAGAAGAAAAATATCACTGCAGTTGAAAGAAGTAGAAACAAGCACAGTGAAAGTGAGCTTTATGGCTCATATATTTTTACATTATAATCTTCATAGTGTTAGGCAACACTATTCTTCAGCTGTACAAATAAAACAACTATTCATCCCAAATCTTGCCAAAATACTTAAATATCTAAAAGGTGATTTCAATTGAACTTGGACATCTAAGTACAAAAAAGTGATTATGATATTTATATTGGAATTCATGCTGATAAAGTTCCCTAAGAGACAAAAGTTTTGCAGGTGTTCACAGTCCCTTCCACTTTGGATAGCATAACCAGTCTGTCACTTAGGCCCTGCTTGACCCTGTTCAAAGTATACCATTGAGCATTCCCCAAGAAGGTTCTAAAAAAGAGAGACCCCCTCAACATGTACTGATCATGGACCAGAAAAACCATGTTCTCCACATAAGAGACAGGCACTGGCTGTTGATGCCATCTGTTAAGATAAGGATAGGACGAATTTAAGATGCAGCTAGGCCACAGCAGGAAAAAAATCCCCTCTTTGGTGAGAGGAAGGTTAATTTAGTTGAGAAATGGGGGACTTGGCTGCCACACAAGAGGGTCCTACAATCTTTCCTTTGCCCTTCCCACTGGCTCTGCTTGTTTTGAATTTCACCGAAGGGTTCCCACCCTTGCCCCAGAAGCCACAAAAGTTCAACTTGATCTTTGGATTCCACATAACCAACCAAATATTTATGATGGTTGTGGTCACAGAAAACAACACAAAACTGGTTAAACCCTGGATTCTGAATGATGTTTGTCATCACAAGGGACCAAAAACTAGCTTACAAGTCCAGATCAAAAGTTCACACCTGCTGCATATTTACTTAGAGCAGGAATTTCCTCATAAGTTTCTCATGTTATAAAGCCATTAAAATGAGAATGTTGGAAGAAAGGTGAAAATAAGAATTCAGATTTAAAATTAGTTTCTTCCAGTAACAAAAGCATTTACTTTTCAAAACAATCAAACATGTTTTTGCTTTTAGAATGAATGGAAATGGAAGAATTCCTCCTCATAGGAAGATCAGAGGATGGAACATAGTCCTGGTCAGCAGTGGAACCAAAAATAAGCTTATCCATTTAAGGAGTACAATGGAAATAGTTGCTGCAGAACACCTTCAGCTGTGACCTTGAAGAGCAATCCTTCTGGATTCAAAGGACATTCCTTCACAATGGAAAACCTGGAGACAGTTATGGTACACTATGGAAAAGCACAAATATAAGAACTATGATCAGTGGGAGAAATGGGTGCTGTGGGAGAAAGCCTGGGTCTTTTCTTTAAAGGAGGTGAGGATACTGTTGAAATAAACTCAATAATTAGTGCTTTTTCATGGGCCTCATGGAGGGGGTTGGGTGGCAGATGTCAGAAACACATGGACATCTCCCAAGTGAACAGCAAGAGATATTAAAAAAGAAAAACAATTGAGGGTCATAACCTGACAGGTAATCAAGAAATTGAAATGTCTGAAGAATGACAGAACTTTGAGACCAGATGGGATCCAGCATGCTGGAAAAATATGGCATTCAGAGACATGGGGGAAAGACTAATCACTTTAGTGCCATGTAGATTTATAATGTATTTCCATAACAGCAGCACCTGTGTATGCAAGTGCACTGTACAAATTAATTTCATCATTTATGACTTCTGAGTGCAAAAATTTACTTTGCTTTTACATTTATTTTCAGACAAAAAACTTACATTATTTGGATTTCTTTAAAGTTGCCTTCCTTTCTCTGGCTCTTCATCATTTCAGTCTGAACTTTGTTGCTCTCGTCTTTTGTTCTGACTGCCACTTCACAATTGAACAGCAAATGAATCCACTTACAGCCTCTTTATTTTTCCATTGGTACAGAAAGTGAACAAAACTAACACTTACCATTATCCTCCTCCTGAAGCCACAGCCCTCCATGGTAAATTGTTCCCATTCAGAATGTCTGCGATGATAGCCAGAGTAATTCTTTGTTCTGAAGCACCCAAACAATTCCTAACCCATTTGTTTGATGAACAACACCTTCATGTGTTTCAGTAAAAAAAAAAAAAAAAAAAGGTTTTTCTGTAGCAAGTTTAAAATTGTGCCATTAAAATAAAAATGGAATAAAACAAAGGACGCTTCTTGTGTACTGTACAATGTATGCAGGGTTGAATGCATCTGAGATATGAGATGAGGATGCAGAGTTTGCAGCTGCTTCCCCATTACAGGATCAGAATTACACATTGTGCTAGCAATGCTAATCCTTTGCCCATCTCTGACAAATTTTCTCCTGGTTGCACATGGTGAAATTTTGAGTTTGCAAATCAAGACAGAATCCACAATTCTAAGAATACCGCACTTTCAGGTGATGTCTGAAAAAGTTAAAATTTTACCTCAATTCAGCCAGCCCATCTGCAAAACAGCATAATAATGTTATGCATTGCTAGTGAAGTAATCTAATATTTTTTCTAGGGTTTTTCGGTGTGTGGGGTTTGGGGTTTTTTTTGTAGTAAAGAACTGGAGACAGGATGTCCTGCCAGAGGAATGCTAGCTGTGGAGCTTGAGTGAATGTGATACAACAGCAGGCATGAGGTTCTTTGTTGTTTTTTTTTCTTTTCTTCTTCTACAGCCAGAGTCCTTTTGTTACCAAAGTATTCTGCAGCTTTCTGCAAACCAGACAGGAAGGTAGAGAGGATTTCCAGCTTGAAATGAAAAAGCATTTGCTTCATCCTCCTCCAGAGGCTGGTGGGCAGGAAGCAGGAACCAGCACCAAGGGCTGCAGAAATGTACCCTAACAGAATGTGGTGCCCACCAGCAGCCCCCTGCTCAGCTCAGATGCTGCAGCCACAGACTCTTCTCTGCAAAGACATCTTCAGCTGTAATGGAGCTACAGCAGTGCCTCTTCCCCAGCCAGCTCTGTTTAGAAAGGCTGGACTCACTGCTACAGCCAGTCTGGTGATGTAAACTTGGGCTTGGTGCCTTGAAAATATTTGTTTAGGTGTCTAATTCCTGTTGTAGTTAGACATCCACCACCTTTGAGGAATTACATCTTCAACCAAGGTCATTCAAGAAAGAAGTGCTATATTGTCATGAAAATAATGTAACAGTTATATTTTTCATGCATCTCAGCACCTCACATTTATCTGTGCAGGCATCCTGAATTATAAGAAATTATTGTCTCTGCTCAGAAACATGGCATGTAGTAGGTTAGGTCTGTTGCCTAAATTCTCACAGGCAACCTGCATCTTAGATTTGGTTTAAATCCAGGTCTCCCGAGTCCCAGCCCAGTGTACTAGACAGGCTATCTTCCTCCTCTGGAAAGGTGACTGGAAAGGCTCTGAAGCAAGAAACATGCAGTGCTTGTCTAACTGTAGCAGTAGGAAAAGAATTTAAATACTACTCAGAGTCAGGCTTGGGGAAATTCTGATTTAATTATGAAAAGTCAGCATGAATTCATGAAAGCAAGGTTCTGCTTATGACTCTGCTGATTGGATTTTTTTTCTGGATGGATAATAAAAATATCAGATAACAGGAAACCATACATTCTGTTTAACTAGATTTTTCTATAGAAAAGTCAGATTCTTTGTGCTAAATGTCTGACTTTAGGAAGCAAAGGGATGCAAAAGAAATCCCCTTTTAACTTCTGCCTATGACAGCTTTCCATTAAAAACTACAAAGACTTCTCTCTCACATCACAGAGACAGAGATGAGGAGACAGCTTTAAACCTCTGGGATTTTCAAAACAAGATCAAGAACATTCTAAAGAGGAAATTGCTCATGGGGCCACTCACATTGGGATTCACTAGGTTGATGCAAGTCTGTCAGTGGCTGGTGGCAGCCCCAGAACAAATCTTCACCAGCCCCTTCACCTCAGAGAGTTTGCTGAGGTGGTGCTTGCAGCCACAGGAGGTCTGGAGACCCCTGGCCAACTCCTGCTCCATGGGGCAAGACCAATGGCTTTCAGATACACCTTTCTTACTATTCTGCTTCAATGAATTTTCAATATGTCAGCCCTCTTGGGATATCTTAATTTCAATAAGCCGTGAACTAGCTCAAATATTTTTTTCAAGAGGTAACCATGTATGCTAACAGTTTAACATGTAAGGATGTGACTAAAAGAGAGTCACAAGGATTAGTGGGAGGATCAATATTCTTCACTTTATATATCAGTGACCTGGAAGAAAGCAGATGCAGTAAGTGGATTACACTTGCTGATGATATAAAGTGAAGGGGCAGTCAAAACAAAGAAGGAGGGGCAACAAAATTCAGAATGTATTCTTTAGGATCTGGAAACAGCTATGTAGCTGCTAAGTTTCAAAGATGTAGGATAATGAGTCTGGTAATAAAGAAACAAAAGGAGAGAATATCCGCTCAATAGCCACACATCACAAAACATTACAGAAGCGTGGTTAGTGTTAGGGGCAGAGAAAGTTCTAACAGCAAAAGCAGAAGTGCTGAACAGCAGAAATTGGAAAAAACAATCTCAAAACTGTAAGATAGAGAAAGGTAACTGTAAAGCAGAAAGAATATTCAAATGCTGTAAATGAGACTAGTTTTATGACAAAATATTGCATATTTCTAACTAGCTATGAAAAATATGTTGTGGGAAAAAAATTGTAGAACAGCCCTCTGCCAGAACCTGACAGCTGTTGAAATATCTTGATTATCCAGGGACTGGAGATGAAATCTAGGTTTGTATGGCTGAGGATAGATTAAAGGAGCCATTGGTGCAGTACCCACAATCCTAAACGGGGACGAGGAGAAAGGACATGAGCCTCTGGAGCTGTGGCGCTGCCTAGGGCAGGGAGACATGGACATCAGTGGAGGGTGGGCACCAGGCAGGACTTGTCAGCTCAGGGACTGGATTTCCCTGGCGGAGTAGGGGCAGCACAGGCTCTAGAGGCACAGAGAGTTTGAAAGGCGCCTTGGCGTGCATCGTCCAGCCCCCGCAGGGAGCGGTCACAGCCCGGCGCGGGGCTCTTCCCCACGGGTGTCCGCTCCTATGGGGAGCCCGCAGGGATGGACAGGGATCTCTGTGCTGGCCGCAGCGAGGGCTGGATCGGATCCCGCGCGGAGGGCGGCTTTGCTGTCGCTCTGATTTTCCTTCCAGCAGCCACTAATGAGCTCTCCGGCTGTGCCCCTGGGCGCCTCTCCGCGGTGCCGGCGCTGGGGCGGCTGCCCGCGGCTCTGTCGGAAGCTCACACCGCCCCGGCCGCCCCCGGCCCTCCTCTTTTCCTTTCCTCTCTGTGTGATGCGCGCTTGCTGCTCATTTGTCACGGCCATTAAGTCGCGTCGCTCCTTCCTCCCCCTGCTGCCGGCCCTGTTGCCCGCCCCAGGTGCCCTCGCTGAGGGAGCAGCCATGTCCCGGCCTCGCCTCCGCCGGGGCCCGGGCGCGGCCCAGAGCGAGCCGACGCCGCTGGCCCCGCTGCGGTCTCACAGTCCCCGCTGGGTGACTGCTGTCGCTGAAAGGGTCCCTCCGGGCCCCCTGTGACACACATCAACACTTGGGCGACTCTCGACATCTGCTTTCAACTGCGCGCAGCCTTGCCGCTCCCTCAGCGCTCCGCCGCTGGCCCAGGGCAAGGAAGGCAAGGGGCGGCAGTGCGTGCCCACCGCCTCACCTGCTGCTGCTGCTGCTAAAGACTCTGCTACACAGATTTCCTGATATTTTGGTCCTAGAAGAATTTCCTGAGCCCAGTGTCTGAATGGGCTAGAAATTTCAGTAGTGTTTTCCTTTCAGCCTTGAAATAAATGGCAACTGAATTGTGAAAAGTAAGCTATTAACCCTGTTTGTCAGAACAGATTTGTGCTAACAATATTCAGCCTTGCACTATCCCCTGTGTTTCTTCTTTGCTTCAAAATGTTTTGGATTCAAATCCTTGAGCTGATAGTCCATGATCAATTTTGCTTTCCCAAGTCTTGATAATAATTCCGAGCTAATAATTCCTAAGATCTGTTGTGCAGTTAAAATGCCCATCCACAGCCCTCACCACGAGCAGCCCAATGAAATAAAGCTTTCGGCCAGCTTGCAGAAAGGACTCAGAAACCCTACAATGTCCAATGCAATGCAAAAGGAAGCAGATGGGAAGTCCTGGTCTTTTGCCCAGCTCAGGTACAGACCCAGCTTGCTTCCTTCCAGCATCTTCTGAGTCAGTCTGAATGCATCACGAAATGTGGAGTCACAAACTGTATTTGATTAGTTATAATACTAAAATGAATGGAATCATTTGGGTTGTATGACTTTCCCTATGACAGATAAAGCCAGAAGCAACAAATTCCCTAGTGGGTATATATGATTAATGTATGATGAATTTATAATATTTTTGCATTTGACAGACTTTCAGAAGAAATTGAGACCTGTTCTGCTATCACACTTTCGAAATAAAATTGCACTTTTACTTTTTCTGTCAGAAAACTTGCTGATAAACCAGAAAAGATCAGAGAAGTAGATGCATTTGGGAGAAGATTTTACATTATTATTGGGTCTTTGTTCCAAGCAGTTTCTGCATCTTAGGGATCAAGGTGAGCCTCCTATAATGCACCTGCCAGTAAGCAGGTATTAAAAGGAAGTCTTTCTAGGCATTTATCTGTGAGACATCAGACTGTAAGATGAAAAGATGACCTAGGGATTTTCTGACCATCACAGACAATGCCTTGCTATGATTAAAGCTACGTATGTTACCTGGACAAAACTACATCAAAGTCCTAATTAAGGAACATGTACTTCTAACTGGTACCCTCTGAGGCTAATATGCTTTCATTTGTGTTAAAAACCATGACTGATGCAGAAAATCAGTGTGAGCTAGAAAGATATATCTATATAATGGACAGTATTACTGTACACACATATTTTCTGTGATATATTCTCATAATGCAGAGAAAGAAAATTTGTGTTTATCTCACAGGGCTGAGACATCCAATTAAAGAGCCTTGTCCTACAAAATCATCTTTCTGAAAGTAAAAATGAAAGAAAATTGGTTTGATTCACTTATTCCTGATGATAAGTACTTAACTATCAGTTTTCAGGAGACTCTAATACTATAATATTCCCCAAAGGTTTGCTGTAATGGGGATAGACCACACTTACACAAAGAAGAAGGGAAAAACATCACCCACACATTGTGCATGAATATAGATGCTTTTTTAAAAACTAATATAACAAGGCAAGCAATTGGTAGCTAACCGATGAAGCAGTTCATGTAACAAAACTTTATATCTTGGTAATGAAGCAGCCAGGATGCAGCATGTGCTGTATGTGAGAGGTGCTGCCTGGTTTTGCAGCACCTCATGCTCTGAATGCCCCTCTGGTTGTTGCAGGTCTGTTGGGAAGACAGTAGTGCCTCTGCTTGGGGGAATTTTGCCTTCCTCTCCAGAAATGACACATAACAGACAGGGATACAACAAATCAAGTCATACCAAAGTAATGAGGGACATTATTCACCATCCAGAAAAAAGCATCTTGCTATTCTCCTACTGAGTCATAAAACTACATACACTTAAGTTTAAAAGAAACCAGACCTAACTTTTCAAGTCAGACTGGTTTTGATACTGTTTTATCTAAGGAACAACAGAACCCAATCGTTTCTCAGTTGGGTGTAGACCATTTGGAGGCCATATGGACATCCAGGTTTTTATTGCACATGCAAAGGATATTTTACAGTAACAAGTCTACACTCTCAGTGCTTCTTCACTGAGGGAGGCTGCAGGGAGATCAAGGAAGCATTTCTTTAAAGGAAACACAACAGTGGGACTAATGCAACTAAGTGCATTACATTTACTGTTCCACTTCACCTTGTATGGGTAAGAATAGAAAAGGTCTATTGAAACGACTGCAAAGGTAACAAGCCTTCAGAAACTCAGCTGCTTTCATTTATTACTTACTTGAAGAAGTAATTAGGGTTCTCACTTCTTAGTTAATGCCTCCTAATGGTCACTTTATTCTTGAAAATTTTACAGTACTTTGGCAGCTGGAAAGTAAGGACACCTGGAAATTGCATAAAAATATTTGTCAGGAATGGCCCAATAAAAATATTTTCTTTCACGCTATATAGACCTATGCCTATCTTTTTCTGCAGAGAGGTGGAATGGTATAACATATGTCATAGTGTGCAGGCAATAGAGGCAGGCAATGGGAATACATAATGATAATTCAGCCCAAGTGCTATGAAAGTGAAAGGCCATTCTGGCCAATCATATGCTCTTCTGATATGACATCCTGACTTTTCTTTGGATGTTTCTCATGAAGAACAGAGTTTCTTTCATCCTTTACACAAAGTAGTTTCAATTTGTATTTCAGAAAACTAGAGGCTATTCCTTTACTCACACACTTCTTCCACTGCAGAGGTGTCAGTCAAAGACGCAGGTGTGTGAACAGCTGTGAAGTGCCCAGCCAGGGCAGGGATGCACACAGATCTCCCAGGGGTGCCAGGACTAGGGGAAGTGTGAGGCAGAACACAGTTCTTTTGTCAGTAAATGCTCAACTGGATTGAAGCAGTACTGGCCTGGCTAGGAAAGGAATTATAGATGAGGAAGGGTTTCAATAATTGGCCCATCACTTGTCTAACAGAAATGTCACTGGAACCAGAAATCTTTGGGTTATATATTATGGCTGATTCCTTACTTCCAGTGACAAAGCAAATTTAGACTTTAAATTCACAGGCTCCTGACTCAGCATCATCGATAACTAAGCTGTTAAAGCAGTTCCTTCTTGTTGAATGACACTTTGTTCACAACTAGAGCCTGTTGCATGAAGACCATTTTTCTTTTGAAAGCTAGACTATACTAAAATTCTCCCAATATAAACATGCTTTCCAAACCTCTTATTGACTTTGTCGATGTGTAAAATCCCATTTTTTCCACATATTCACAATAATTCAAATTTAGGTGTCAATCATTTTTTCATTCCCAGGAAACAATTTTGAGCCATGGAATACATTCCATTCCTGTCACGGCACAAAATGAACTATTAGAAAAGGATAAATAATACTTAAGGAAATATATTTTTCCCTGCTTCTGGCATACTGTTTTAAAAATTCAATTTCCCATTGTATTTTCTCTTACAACTTGGCTTTGTGATGTTGCTGTTTGCATGCAGAAGCTGTTTAACTGGAACGTTGCACCTCACTTGTTCAGAGCTTATAATGAAGAAAAATGTGCAAAAGCATTACTTCACAAAAAACAGATAAGTAAGCATACTGCCTGTCAAATTTTGTCACCCATGCTTGGCAGACAAAAAAAATAAACAACTGCATAAGCCTGGTACAAGAGTCTGCGATCCACAGGGCGTGAAATGTCTTGGGGACTAAGTTTGTATTCTGCATTTCCCCCTATGTCTCACTATTTCTCTGTTTCTTTTCCTAGGCTGCAGAATCTGCAGTGTATTGCAAAGCAGTAGCTGCGAGGCCCCTTAAATATATCTGGGATCAATCCCTTGTGCAGTATTATCTCATTAAAACTGCCCCAAACCCCAGCCTGCTGAGTGATATTTAGATTTCTACATGAAGCTGATAGAAGGAAAAGGAGCATTACACCAAGGCATTCAGCACAGAGCATGCATTGNAAAAAAAAAAAAAAGGGAAAGTATTTTTTTAAGCTTATCTGCTTTCATAAACAGCCAGAGGTAAAAAAACTGCTATTAAAACTATTAAGCTACTCTTCCCTAGTATCTGTCTCATGCTAGTTCTCTGTGTTACTCATGGCATCTGGCAGTGTTTTCACTTAAAACACGGTGGCTGTTTGTTTTTCTTGCCAGCTCTGCAATCCAGATCTGCTTTTATTTGGGGAAAGTGAAACTATTTGGTGATGCTCCTGACAGAAAGACAATAAGCAGTTTGTATGCATCCCATGTATATGGGCTTACTGCTCTGCTGGGTGAAGACCCTCTGCTGCAGGAGAAATGGGCAGAACTGTGGCTGTGCCCTGCAGTCACGCCTGAAAAGCTGAAGCCAGGACAGAGGGTGCCCTGTGCTCCAGCCCCAACCTCCAAAAGGGTAGCACACATCTTTTCTACCATCCAAAAGTCACAGAGAGTAATGTCTCCTCTCACTTTCCACTTTCCTGATCTGACATCCCCTGTGTCCTGACATGGAGAAAAGGTGTCTTAAAGCACAAATGGGGAATTCTCAACCTAAAATCTCATCTAATGGAGAAGCTAACTTGCAGTCAGGTAGTGAACAGCAACACTATCCTGCTTTGTGGGACTCAGAGGGGGAGCAGAGATGTGTGTGAGGTGTTTCACTTACAAAAGGAAGCAATTTAGGCTCTTCTGTTAGCGGTCAATTTTTCTGAGCAACAGGGCAAATCGTAGGTACAATTCTTGAGTTCCCTCCCTACCTGCCCATGGAGGAATTGCAATGTGAAGCTCATGAATCATGAAGATAAGTATGATGCAGAGCAACAGATTTGACAAAATATTTCCTCAAATTCCATCAAAATTCAATAAGTTCTCCCTTCCCATGGCTGTCTGAGCAAGAGATGTGATAGCCCCAGAGTGAGAAGAGATAACAGAAAAATAAATTAATTCTGTTCTAACCATATGAAAGTACACAAAGCACAGAGCAGAGCTTGAAGAGGAGAGGATTTTGCTTTGTAAATTCAAATCAGAGAACCAGATATTTTCTGCTTTCAAGAAAACTGCAATACCCCTCATCTTCCATAGCAGGCTGAAAAACCAGAATGAGGGGAGGAAATGAGGACCAAAACTAAAACAAAAGCTTGTCGCATACAGATGCTAAAGGGAATGAAAATTCTCTTTAATTATGATGTTGCTAGTATAAGTTTTTTAATAGAAATACTGCTCCATTAAAAAAAAAAGGCTAGGTTTCTATGCCAATATTTTTCACATTTGTCCTTCTGACATTAACTTAATTCCATTAGAAATGGGAAGATTTGGTTTTTCATTAACTATTTTTTATATGTTCTGAACCTAGGATGTCAATGATCAAAAGTTAGACTAGATAATACTGTCTGCTTTAGAGTATCTCTCCTTGTAGCGACTTTCCATGACTATGAGCAAGTAAATACATAAATATGTGAAAATAGGAGTGTTTTCTTTTTTACCAGCTGAATTTTAGTTAACTAGTCTCAGGGAAAAAAAGGTCAAGTATAATACAATATTTGGAGTTGCTCCTTTCTTGATGATCTTCAGAGAGGTTACTTGCAGGTGCAGAATGGAAATTATATCCTAACACTCTCTTATAGTATGTGTTATAGTATGCTGTAGCAAGTATACCTGAACTATTTGTGGGGATATAAAATAATTTAAGGGAGGAAAAACAGGGTTCTGCTGTTCTGACTTTCTATGATATACCTATGAAAAAGAATGAGGAATATTATCTGTACTGACTGAAACAGCTAGTTATCACCAATTTGCTGAAAAAAAAATAAAATATTATTCCAATTATATGAAGTTCTTGAAAGATTTTTCTTATGGGTCAACATTTCCTGCTGCACAGTATGTGCCAATATTCCTTTGCTGCTTATTTACAAGCACTATGTTTCTAATATTCAATAGTCAACATTTTTTCCCTATGCACTATTTGCTTAAAAGCCAAGTTTAAGAGCTTGACAAAATTGTCTTCCAGGAAACTTATTTGTACATGCCTTCTGAAAAAGGAGCTCTGACACAAATTATGTCAATATACTCATTAAGCTGGATATGACTGTGAGCATCTGCACCTACCAATAATAGTTAAATACTAGAAATTTGAAATCCCAAATTATTGAAAAATGTTTATACTTCTGCCTGCATCAGCAAGCAGGTCATATTTCTGTACATAACTATTTTTCACCAGCAGAAGAGCTTCCCAATGCAATAGGCTGAGTTCTGGGGAAATTTCCTTTAATTTCATACAATTTTCCCCTCAAGTATATGTGTGAGATACCTTGACTTAATGATGCCATTTCAGTGCCAAGCTCTTCAGTGGCAATTACCAAAAGGGAAAAAAAAAAAAAGAAAAAAGAATTACTTCCCTGGGAGCTTTTGTTGGTTTTTCATTATTTTCTCTTTGAAAATTATTCTTCCATACTTCATCTAGAGCTGACTTTTTTCAAGCTGAATAACCCTCTTGCTTCTGCTGAATACACGGACATGACCACCCACACTTAGAAAAACCTTACCTCTTGCTGAGCTCCTCTAAAATAGTAGGCAGCAGGGCTCATGCAGCAATAAAACTTCATGATCACAGGGGAAGGAAATAGTGCAAGGCTAGAAATCCTCCTGCTGTTTCCATATGATTTCCTAATTTCAAAATAAGCTGAGAAATAATAGGGAGGAAGTATATTGTGAGAGTTTCCTCTGTGCTCTTCTGCGATTTCCACTTAGGCTGTCATGAGTGCAAGGAACTCTATTAAACTGCTACCCTAAAATCAGCAGCTTGACAGCCAGTCTAACAAGCAGAAAAACTTTATTCTCTAATTCTGTAAAAGGAAGTTTTCCTCTTGGACTAAGGAAGTGGGATAATAGAGGGTTACACATTCTGGCTTGTGTTTTTTTCCCTGCCTCCCAGCAGGAATGAGATCTTGATCTGGAGCATGTGAAAGGTTATACTTGTTTACACCTAGCCCTCAGTTTGGTCCTATATGGAGGTGAGATCCAGCTGTGAGGATTTCAAAACGTGTCCACACAGACGGTCAGAACAACCCTGGCAGTTTGGGGACTGGGATTCAAACGCAGTCCTGGTTTATCACTGAGAACATCTACCAGGTACTACCTTTCAAATGTGTATGGAATAAGGCATTTTGTGGCTGCAGACATTAATTTTACTCTTTCACTTCTTTCCTTCCCAATAAACCTATTTCTGTAAAGAGTCAATCTGTCCGTTGATAACTCAGTATAAATGACCATCTTTTCAATTAAAGTTTCATATAGAGTAATAATTTTAGGAATACTGAAAGGTACATAGAGTTTGTTTCACACTACAGATACCACACTGATGATAAAGTATATAACAGGGTGTGTTATATACATATTTGAAATATCTCTATTCCAATGCACCACTTTCTTGTACACCATGGTACAGTAGGCTCTCTCAAGTCATCCCGTCAGCCACAAATCACTTTTTGGGTTGGCTTTGTTTGTTTTCGTTGGTTGGTTTGGTTTGGCTTTTGTTTTCTTTTGCTTCAGAAAAGCCTATAACATTATTTGAACATGCATTTTTTGTGGTTTCCTTTTCCTTTCTCTGTCTCTAAATTGATTGTTTAAGGACTAACCTTCTGAAGGAAGCAAATGAAAATTGACATCATATTGTGTCAGATGATAAGGCATTTGAGAATTTTAATTTCAAAATACAGTGGAGTATTGTACCTTAGACAGCGGATTTTTACTGTGTTACCACCTAAAGAGAACAGACGTGGTCTTCAGAACTCAAGTCACAGAGGGGCACTGCTTTTAAATCCCATGAATTTTCTGATAGACTTGTTATTTGCTCTTTCCTTCCCTAGAGCTTCAGCACCTTTGAGCATCTCAGAAGAAGTGCTAATGCTTTACTTCACAGAAAATGTCCTAGGTATAAACCAGCCTGCTGCAACAGCCGGATGACCGCACTCTCCTACTGGTCTTGTTTCCCTATTTATTTAAAGCCTGTTATGAGAACAGATTGCCCAAAAAAGGCCAGGTGAATGAGGGAAACATGTACTTGGGGGGATCACAGCTGCTGGGAAGTGTAGCTCAGCCATGCCAGACCCTTCTGCTGCCTCTCCTGGTGCTCCGATCTCTCACTCTCTAGGTAGGTTGGGCTCTCTCACCGTACATTAACACAGGCTGAATCCCATAGTGGGACTGTTGCTCAGCAACAGCAGCGAGAACAATTTGGTTTTGGACCATTCAGAAGATGATTACATTTGCAGCATGTTCCCCCCCCAACCCTCCCCTCCCCTTCCCAGCACCTATTCCTGGATAATGTAAATATTCATCTGAGTTTTGCATATACAGTAGTTTCCCCTCTAAGTAAAAACATACCATCCAAATGAGCTTTTAAGAGTACTTTTCTCTGATGCATGCCTACATTTCCTCTCATTCACTAGGTATAATGTTGCACATGAAATGGCATTGTTAGGCTTCTGGGGGGTTTATTTGTTTTGTCTATGTCAGCCAAATTTCAGCTGGAGCAGGGCCGGGCTCTTTATGACAGTGCTGCTTCATTGCTTTGTGTGAGGCACGTAAAACAAGTGAAGTACTTAAATAGTTGTGAACACCTGAATGACTTTAAAGCATTTGAGTAAGAGATAGGTTCAGATCTCCAGATTTCCAATTTTCTTCCTAATTGTTTCTTTATCTACTCATCTTTCAGCATCCCATTAGAAAACCGGTCCCATGCTCTCAACTTAAAAGAGTTTGTCTAGAGACTATAATGTAATATTTAAATATTTGTCATACATTTCCCTGAGCTTTCACTCTCAGTAGTAATTTATTCTGAATCTTCCAGTCTTCTTTCTGTTAACACACACATAACAGTTGCAAGGGTAACTCTCCAGGTCGGCCATCCTGATCCACCCACTCTTTTGGCAAGGCCTCCACTGCCGCTACTCAGCAGACAGAACACTCCTGTCCTTTTGTCTTTAGTGCCTCCTTCATGCCCTGCAGAGCAGTGTACAGTCATCCACCCACCCATCCATGCCACGATTACAGAACCTAACTTGGATATCCTATTTGCAAGCATCACATGCAATCTTCCCTTTATTTCTTTCCCCCAGATATGATGGAAAACAAGAAGGGAGGGAGAAAAAAACCCAACTAATTCAGAAATCAATTTTTACCCTCCAAGACCAATATGGATGCGTGTGTGTTTGTTTTCGGTAACACTGTATCACAGTCCACTGAATCATGTCGACAGGTTACTAATTTAAATATATAAGATCAGCAATTCCATTATTGTGCTTTTAGTGAGAAATTCATTTATGTACCTTACCAACTCAGTCAAGCACAGGTTGTTCTCTTCTGGTGTAGATGTACAACAAGAATATTTTCTGGTATTTTTGCATAGCCCCTGCTACACCTTCCCTCTCTCATCTTATTTCTGCCTTTGACAGTCCTCTGAGGCAGTGAAGTGACCCATGTGAGCTGCCAGCTTACAGAGAAGGGAAAAGGAAGAATATGGCAAATCTGGCATTTCTCTCCATTTTTCAAGAGCACCTTGTTCTGCTTTGGCTGTGCACAGGGCACAGGGGCACAGGGCTTGGCTGGGACTGTGACGTGGACCCACCTTGCCCACCAGCCATGGACCCTGTAACACCAGAGCCTGGAGCTAATCCCTCTCCTCAGAACAGCTCCTCAGTCATGCAGCCTTGTCCTGAAACCTCTGACAGGGATCCACACGGCACACAAGAAACCTTTCATAGACTGCAGCCTGCAAGACGTTCTTGCAGATAGTACACACACACACACACACACACACACACACACACACACACACACACACACACACACACAAAGTCAAATGGCACTAAGATAAGCCCTGCCTCAGACTCCCCTTCATGCATGCCCAATAACAAAAGACATTTTTCCTCCCTAATTAGCTGTATTAGAGCAAACACTAATGCAAGGTTGACCTAAATACGAAATTGGGTGATTTTTCTCACTTTCCTCTGTGCAAGCTGTATTTATCATATAAGTGCACATTTTTTTGATTTTATACTTTTCTCTTTTTAAAAATTCAAGTTTTGCTTTAATCAGTGAGGTAATCATCATAAAAATTACTATCATAAAAATATCAATGTTCAGTTCCAACCAGATATTTCCTCATTATATTGAAGGAACAAATTACCAACTCCTGCTGCAATGAACTCCTTGATACAACATACATTTATCCAGGCCCCATGGGGGTCATTAAGACGAGATTCACCTCTGTGTGTTCATGTGTATATTTAAAAATAACCCACTCAAATCTCTCCTTTGGTCTTCCAGCAGGGAAAATATCAAACAGCTACAGAAAATCTCATACACACATCAATATCATGCTAACATTGTTGAGTTTCACTGAACCCTATGCCAAATTAACTTTTGCAGGGCAATTACAAAATCTTATAATCATGCAAATTAGTAGTTAGCAGCTTACATCTTCCAATTAAATTGCCACCTGCTATTCCAAGATTCAAGTTGGCCACAATAAACTTTTCCTTTTTCTTCTTTAAGGAGAGACTCTTTATGTGGAGAGTCATCGAAGTAGGGATTAGCCTTCTCAGGGACAGGGGTCCAACTTGAAGCAATCACACGCAGGTTATTTCAGGAAAAGAATAAAACCCAAACCCATAGTGTGAAGAGAAAGGGCATTAACCCTGGAGTTATTATCAAATTTGAGTGTCCAGATGCACTCCTAAGCTCAGGGTCACATCCTGTCTGCAGCATAATCCTGTACCCAGACAAGATCCAGGCATCATCGATTCCCTCTCATGTTCTCCCTCCCTCTCCCTCCCTTTTTGAGGAAGAAAAGCCATTACTACCTGGCACAGGGCTGGCCTCTGACTCCCAGAGATGAGCAGAGTGTTCCCCAGCACAGTGACTCTCTTTCTGCTTGGTCCACCAACAGACAGTTGTCCTGAACATACATCCTTACAGAATGAGCACATGGCCACATTTCAAAATTGTCTTCCAGCTCTCTGTAAGGTAGGGAGCAGGATGAAGTAATCAGTGGATGTAATTTACTTTAATATAAGGCAATAAGATGAGGACATTTACTGGATTTACAGGGAAAAAAAATTGGGGGTTTGAAGAGCCAAACTTCTGAGTTCAGCACAGCAAAAATATCTCTTGTTATTTATGAAGTACAGATTTTGTTAAAAATAAGGTTTTGGGGGGTTTGGAGTTTGGGATTTTTTTGCTAAAAGCAGGCAGAAGAAGAACATACAGCTTGGACTCCTAAAACAATGAAGGTGCCAAAGCCCACTGTGGCCTACAGAATTAACTATGGGGATGAAATCAAACATCTCAGAAGAAAAGTCAGGCATAAAACATAGCAGACAATGAGAACCAGTGTTGATTCGAAATATGTTATGGAATTTAATTCTTCTTTTCTTACCATTTCCTCTCCTTTACCTTGCTGCCCTTCAAAGGGCACCCTCAAGGCTTGACTTGAACACTGGGGCAGGATCTATGAACACGTAAGGCAGTGCTGCCTTCAGTTTCCAAGAGGTCAGTTGTCAATGGTTTGTAACTGTTAGTGCTGTTCTTCAAAATCGGTGTAGCTGACATCGTTCTGATGATATTCATATGATTTGGACAGAAAGCTGGCCTCCTACAGTGGGCTGCAGCTTCTCAAGGTTTTGAGGCCTCATTACTGACATTAGTGACCAGCGGCACATGTTCTTCTGAGGGGCAGTGTTTTCAGGCCAGCTAGGTGGGTCTTCCCAGATACTGAGCACTCCCACAGCCAGACTCCAGTGTTAAGTGTGTTGCTGTGATGGCAGTGTGAATTTGATGGCTCATTTGGAGTGACTCCTTACATACTCAGCCCAGTTGTAATGGTTCTTTTCTGACTCATAAAATTCCTTATAACTAAAAGGAATTGGGGATTGCTTTTGTTATTTTAAGTGAAAACTAAACTTCTGAAGAGAAAAAATAAACAGCTACTGAGCTGTAAAAATGGACTCTTATTACTTCTGCCACCATTCTCACTGCAGCTGTTCATAACCACAGCCATACAGCCTAAATCCAGCACAGAGCATGAGCATATCCCTAAAAAAGTAAGAAGGTAATAGAAACTATAGATATCTTTGTTCAGAGTATGTTCTCCACTATCTTCTCTCCTAGATAGAACAAATGCAACATATCAGAGAATATGTAGATTAGACTTTTTGTCTTTGGAAACACCAGTATTTTGATTTCTGGCTGAAAAGAAGTTTTTTTTTTTTGTTTGGTTGGTTTTTTTGTTTTGTTTTGTTTTGTTGATACAACTAGTTTAGACTGAATAGCAGAATACCAAATGTCTGTGGAAATTCCTCTCTTGCCTTATAGCCCAGAATTTCTATGGATAAGGCAATATATTTGCAATCAGTAGCAGTTGCAGTTTGTTTACAATCTGTGTATCAAAGCACCTTTTTCATACATGGAAACAAGGAGAGAAAAAAACAAAACCTGGTTAAAAAAACTGGTTCTTTTGCCAGATAGATGTGAAAGATTACACAGCTGCAGTGTCTTGAGGTTACAAAGCTGCCAGTTTAACAAGCAAGATAAGCAGCAATGCTGATGTATTTATAGCAATTTAGACATTTATAGTGCATTTTAAAAGAAATGTAATGAAACAATCCATAAATAGTATGGGGATCATAGGTTTATGGCTGCTTTAGTGTAACAGAACCTTATGATACAAAAACATGTCAATAAGAAACTTCTGTGTTAATGGAATTGGCAATAAGCTTTTTGGGGCAGGGTCTGCCCTGCTGATGTGTGCACTTGGGCAGAGGGTAGCACAAGGCAGCACTCATCTGGTAGGGCCTTGAGCTGCCATTGTAATGTAAATATTAGAAAATAACAATGGGAGATCTGAAAGCTACAACAGCCTCTGACAGGAAACAGATCATTATCTTGAACAATATGTTCAATTAAAATTTGCTTAATAGTCGGGTCCTAATCTGGATATCTTGTATGGATGTCAGTAGATTTTGGAGCATGTCCTTGGACATGGCATATTGCAAATGTGCTAGATGAAGCAGCTCAAGTCTATAAGCTATTTCACAAGAAAAGTAGAAAATCACAAGGATCTACCAGCTCATTAGGCTTTAAGGTATTGAGATATTTTCTTATTTAATTTAAGAAAAGGTATGTCAAGCAATAAATTAAATTCCTGCTTCTCAATGTGTACATCCAAAAAGCAATTTGCTCTGTCTGCTTTATTGATTGGCAAAACAAAAAAGATGTAAAATTTACTACTGTAAAATCCTTTTACTGTCCTCAGTTATATATAAATGGCAAACATTTTCAT
Organism: Regulus satrapa; assembly: GCA_013396955.1. Taxonomy (NCBI): domain Eukaryota; kingdom Metazoa; phylum Chordata; class Aves; order Passeriformes; family Regulidae; genus Regulus; species Regulus satrapa. The sequence goes on along the minus strand of VWZN01021057.1, from coordinate 598,177 downwards.
TTTGTAGTGCTGTCATACGTTACCAAGTGGGGAAACTTTTCCTATATGTCAAGATGGCTTTGCACCATTTCTGTGATAAGGAGAGTGCTGAGACAACTCTGAGCTGTCATCACTGAATTCTCACCCATCTCCACGTCACACAGTGCTGTTCAAGGATAGAGCTGTTGGCTTCTCCCCTTGACCAGCCTAGACCTTTATAGCATAAGTGAGCAACATACTATGGGTTAAAAACAATTTCCCTGCCAAAAACACTTTTCTGACTGGGGACTTCCTTTAAAAATTCTGGCTCCAAGAGAAAAGTAGAAAGAGGGTATGTTAAATACTTTACTACTTAATTTTGAAAGTGATGACGCTCTCCAAAATAAATACTGGAGAGGTTCTTAAGCAATATATGCTTTGGCCTGTAGCTGTAGACTGGCACTCAGCCACAGTTAGGTGGTGTTTGATTCTGGTTTCCCAGCCAACCTCTCATGAGTGAGTGTTAAAATGTGCGGTGAAAGAGTGATGAGGAAGAAGTGATGAGAGAGAAGTTGAGATTACCTCTCTGTCACAAATTGCCCAGCTAAGGTCAAAGTCAATGTTATTAGCAGGGAAAGCTGATCAGAATTCAATAAATGTAACCCAGTGACATGAAGTTTCCTCTTTCAAATTTTCAAACCATGTGGAGATGAGTGCCACACCTCCTAAAGTGCTCTCATTTATAAATCCACTGCTCCTCAGACAACCCCTATTCATGATGGAAGCTCCTGGTTTTCAGTTTTGAGTCCTCTGATTTCCTGCAAAGTTGCAGACATTTCCCTACAGCTACCGCCTGGTACCGCTGGCACAACTATGTGAGACTCTCCCTCAGCTTTGCAGCCTCTCTGTCACACCCATCTCTGAGCACAAGCCTGGGATCCCCGAGATGCCACTGCTGCTACATCTGCATGGGACTTTCAGATTGCTGTACATCAGCGCACATGTGTTTGTTTTCAAAGTCAACAACAAATGTAACATTAAACACCCTTGACTGCTCCAGTGAACAGCCTTGTCTGCTTCATGTTGCAAAACAGACCTAATTCTTATTGGAGCTGGTTTGTGATTGAAGTAATGGTGCATGCAGAATCATAATTCAGCAAAGTGAATTAAATTATCAAAGAGTCTTTTACACTCAACACTTATCACTGTCTATCCAAAAACAAAACAGTGTACTTATGGGAGGGCAAATTTTTCAGCAAGCTTAGAGGGAGGTGGATGGCCAGCTGTCGGCAAAGAGGAGGCAGAGACACAATTCACAGGAGCACTGAGAGGATGGAAATGTGCAAATGACAAATCTAAGCAAATCAGCAATCCTCTAAAGGAGAAGGGTCAGTGGATTATAGGAATAATTTTCTCTTACAGATCCCATTTGTAAGGCCCCGATTGTCATTCATTACCCCTGCAGTTTAACAAGGGACATGAATTGCTTGTTTAGGATTATTTTCCTCTTTTGGGAGGAGGGTCCTCTCCAGGACCTCTTGCTCTTCCAGGGCAAGGTAAAATTTGTCACTTAATTATTTTCCAAATAAAAACCTGACTAAAGGTCTCTGCATGGCAACAGATTTTTTTCTTTTAAATCTAAAGGAAGCAGATGTAGCTAGTGTTCCCAGCATACTTCAAACCAGTTTGTACTGTCACTGTGTCCAAGTGCCTTAATGGCAAAGTGGCTCCAGTTTACTTGACTTACCAGATCACACCTTCACCTGACCAAGGAGAACTATTAACTTTCAGGACCATGCAGAAAAGCAAGTTTATGTGGCCTTTTCTTTCTACCCTAAGGAAGATATTTGAAGACTGTGAAGTTGGGTTCTTTTTGTTTGACTGTTATTTTACTTCACTTGGTAGGGAATTTATTTTCCTTACAGCATGCACTTTGAATAGTCTTTAGGGCTAGAACACGTCTTAGAACATGCTAAGCTGACCCATTCCAAATAAGATTTATACCAAGATAAGCACTAATCCACTACAGGTTTTGTATTGCAAAGGAGAGTTTTGGTTTCTTAGAAAAGATACTTCTCTTACAGAAAGTCATGTCTGTAAAGTGTCTAGCCAATGTAATAATTTTTATGGGCTAAAGAAATCAGCAAAATAGGTAGATTTTGTTTAAGTAGGGGAACAGGTGTAAGACAGGAAGATGGCACATGTCACCTTTCCCTCCTGCAGCAACCGAGGTTATCTTGTAACTCTTAAATAAGTAACACTGGCAGTTCCTACAAATCCCAGCTTCTTTCTTCTTGGAAGATCAATCTCTATCAAATTTTAATTCAGTTCAGATATTCTGTTTATTTTCAACAGTTTTTAGGCTGGACTTGAGCACTGGTGGGTTGCAGTTTCACTGAAGGAAAGCTGGTGCTCAGGAATGTTGTTAAGACCATGGCCATTTTACTCCAGTTTGGAAGGATCAGAAAGCTGGAGATTCCCAAAGCAACATAAGTTCTAAGCATGACCTATCTGAAAGCTATATATTAAAGATATTTGTTACCCTAATTATTACAGATCTATACAGCCATGAATTTCACTGCCTCTGCACACTGCCTTTTTCTTTTCTGACTGTAAAATCTGAGTTTTTACAAATGTCCAGTCCCATTTTTCAATGTAATAATTCAACCTATTTCTTCATGTCCAAAACACAAGATTATGTTAACTTCTCCCAGCACTAGCATTTCACATGCCTAGGTGACTGTTACTGTGTTTTCCTCTTCATTCTCCCTTGTTTGCACTAGATATCATCTGTTCATTCAGTCAATCCAACCAGCTGGATTTTCTAAATCTCTGTTCATTCTCTGTTCCTTTGTTCTGGACTCTCTCCTTTTGCTCGCCATCCTTCTCAAAATGCCCCAAACTGGCAAATCTGTTCCTGATTCCAAACTGAGCTGTGTGCAGCAGAAAATCAGCCTCACCCGTCTTTTCAGCTGTGCTTGGTTGTAGCTTGCTGTGTGCTTGCAAAGAAGAACATGGCACAAGAGATTGAAATTATTGACTTAAATTACTGTGCTGATTCACTGTAATCTCCTGCTCCCCTGAGCTGCCTGGTGTAGATGATGTGTTTGTGCAGGTGACTAGCTCTGCCTGGGTGTGCTACTCTGTACTTCCCCCAGACTGTCTCCAGCTTGTCAAGATTGTTGTGTAATCAAGGGCTGCCCTGCAGTAAATCCTTTTTGGGTTTCTATTATCTTATAATCTCGACTCCATCATCTGTTAATGACAAAACAAGCTAAACCCAGCCTATGTGGAGCCCCATTTGATGTGTCCTTCCATTTTTAGCCAGCTCTTGGGATTCAGATCTGATCAGTATTTTGTTGACCCAGTGCTGATGCCTGGGCAGGAGAGAACAATTTTACATAAAATTCTGACACAACCCCTATTCTTTTCTGTTTCTATTGTGTCCTATAACACAGCTAATAATAAGGCAATGAAATCATTGCCTCCAGCTGTTTCCCAACAGAATTTACCAAAAGAGTAGTGAAATGATCTCATTTAAATCTCATTCCACATAAAGCATTGAACTGTACCAGCCAACACCAACACTGGTTCCAGTGTGGTCATAGTGCAATTTCCTTGACAGTCCTGGACAGTTTCAGGCAGATTACAGATGGATGGGGCCCATTTGGTTCCAGCTGGACTGAAGTGCAGATGGATCCCAAATGTCAGAAAATGGATCCTTACAGCTGAAATACTTGTGGATACTCAAATTCCCTTGGAAAGTGACAGTTCTGGAAATAACATTTTCAGTACCAGTAAATTAGTCCCAGAATGGCATTTCCTGGCATGTCCACAGTCTGGATGTGGTTAGCTTGAAAGAGACGCAGAAAAAATGTTGAAGCGGAGATACTATTGTGCTCAGAGGTGCCCCTTGGGAAAATATCTAGGCTTTTTCTCTCACATTTTAAAGCTCTTCCTTTTTATTTAAATAGTGTTAAGATTGATACAGGTAATGAAACTCAGGAAGGCTGTTGGCTTGTTTGAAAAATAGGGCAGTTATTTGGATGTGTGAAGGCAGCTCAGACAGACAGCTAACCTAATCTACTGTGAATATTTTATTTCCTCGCTGTGGAAGGATAAGTCTATCTAGACAAAACTGTTCAGCTTCCAGCTCCAGTGGTGGAACATGTCAGGAGCACTGCAAAAATGTAATTGTCCAGCTAAAGCCCTGTGACGCCTGACAGTGCTCAGGACTTTACAGAATCAGACAACAGCTGGTGGGAAAAATATTTGAAAGTGAAGTGTTAAGATTTCAAGAACATAATCAAGTATGTTTTCCTAAAAACCAAACAGAGCTCAAATGCTCTGAAGGACCTGGAGCTTGCATTACTGCCAGGACAGCAAACAACCACAGGCTGGGAAGGCTGGTTTCCCTGGGATGCTCCTGAGCCCCTACAAAACCGCCCAGCAGATTCCAGCACTGACGAAAGCAGCCACAAGCACAGCAGGTTCAAGCATGCCAGGATCTTATCCATGCAGGCATAGAAGAAAGGAAACTCTGCTAAAATTCCTGCTGATTTCAAAGGAGAATTCTCAGAGATACATGCCAGTTAGCTCATTCTGTACCATCCCTTTCTATAGCAGAGCCAGGAACAGAGATATACATCAAATATAGACCAGCTGCTCAGAACTGCATGCAGATACCAACCCTTTAATTCCTTTTATAGGTAATGCTTTATGTTAATTCCCAATAGGGACTGTAGGCTGGACTACAATTTTGAATGAAAGACCTCAAATTCAAGATTGGTTTTGAATATGTGTGGGAGAGAAAACAAAAGAAATCTCCTTTATATGCTGTCCAAAATATTATATTTGGACTGAGTGATCTGCAGAGCAGATGGCTAAATTATTTCTAAGCTTCTCATTGGAAGCTGAGTCCTCTGTATTTGCAGGTATGCACATATAGATACAGTTTATCTTGCTCTACCTTTTTGCTTATTGTGAGATGTTTCCATATCATCTTTGCATCCTGGCTCCAGAAGATTTCCCTGGGCCTTCTGCATAATAAACCAACCAGTGAAATTGTTTACCACACAAAAAATCAAAATATTTCTGTCAAAAAATTGATGACCTGATACAATATGTGAACTGTGCTACTCCAAGATGTGCTCCATGCTTTGCTTTAAGTTCATACAAATGTCAGTGGATATTTAACAGATTTAACTTTTTTTTTTCTCTTTAAACTGAATGAAGGGATCGCTTTTCTTCCTTCTCGTTTTAAATATGAACATTGAGTGACATTTCCTCTAATTTGGAAATAAAATATGGCAGTAACATTACTCAATCTGTGCATGAGAAAATGGGTGCCTTGCTCCTGTTACAGATAAATGTGACTGTTGGGCCATCCCAGTAATAAATTATAGAGAATACAGCCCTCCTGAAGTAATCTGCTTCTATCTTTCTGGTTTTTCTCCCTTGACTACTGCTACAACACTGGGAGGTAATGAAACTGGTGGAAATCACAGTTTTCTGTACTTGTCTTTAACTTTTTTATTAGATTGTACAAAACTTGGGGGGGGTTTATAGCATCAAAACCATCTTGTTTATAAATGGGGCATAGCACATGTGAGGTGATTATGCTTTGGATTTCAGAATCTGGGAAATGCTACACTAGTTTCTATGGCCCTTTTTACAGCAGTAGTTTGCCAACAAGTACCCCATCCCAGTACCCAATAAAGGCTGGACCTGTTTTGAAAGCAGCATTTCAATATTTTACTCTCAAACAGCCTTATTGAAAATGTATGTTGAATCAACTTTTTTTTTTTTTTCTAATTAATAATCTATGTATTTTTCTTGCTCATAGAAGGGATTATTTGCACATATTTACATATTCATTTTTCCTTGAATCTTTAGAGAGCTAGCTTTGGGGTTTGTATTCATTTTTTTGAACCAGAAGTTCCATGGCTAATTCTATGAGCATGATTACCACAGCATGTACTCCAGTTTTAGCTGCTTGTTTTCTTTTAACATTTTCATTAATAGAGCACCTCCATCTTATAGAAGTGAAGTGTCCTCCTTAGACCTTTTGTAACCTGCAATGTATCCCATCAGAGAGCACTTCTCCATCCTTTTATACCTCTAGAAACATGCTGTCCATGTTATAAATATCAATAAAGCTGGAAGGACGTAACATCAAAATCTCCAAGACAACACACAAAGATACAACAAATCAAAGGCAAAATAGTGATGGTTCTATTAGACTTTTAAATAGGATATTAAAATTAGGTTTGTAGTTAAATACAATGTCTCTCTGAATTTGGCAGGAAAATCATTAACCAAATGATGTTACATTTGCACAGACTGTTGAATAAATGAGTAAGACTTGCTTTAGATGGTGGCAGACCAGCCAAGAAACATTAATACAAAGGTTTGCTGCTAGTCCACATGAACAAATATTTTTCACGAGGATAAGAGTATTTTCTAAAGAATCAGTAACTGAATAGTTACTATTATCATTAGGTAGACCTCTGTATGGAGTAACCCGCTTAGAGTCTGTGCAGGAGAAGTTAAGGGGGAGTTAATGAGTTAAGACTCATGTTGCTATGTGATAATTCGAGGTTTCTTGCTTGTTTGCAGAATGGGTGCTGTTTGCTGTATTGCATTAATAAAAGTTTATAGCTATATAGTCAAGACACCTAAAAGCTGTGGAACTTTAAATACTCACTTAACTAGTTATTTTGGTATATTTTTTGTGTGTGCTTTCTAGGACATATCCAGAGAAATCCAGGTAGCTGGAAGCACAGAGATAAACAATGCAAGGATTTTTCTGAAAACCTGGGTAATCTAAACAGAACATTTACAGCTCAATTTATGATTTGGCTTTAGCTTCTCTAGCAATAAATTTCCAGAATATATTTATAAACTGTGCAGTGATTTCTTCCTCCTAATGAAAAATCTGTTTTCTGAAATAGACCAACTCCTGAATAGTCATCACCTGGTGTAATAGTTTAATATATGGTAAGTGTGTGTGAAAAAGCCAGAATAAACAACATCAAGGTATAACCTTTCTCCCAAAGGTGAAATGTAATTTTAATTAAGACTTAAAGGTAGGATTATTTGTTATCATGTTTTTATTGGTACTCATTTGATTAACATTGTACTGAAGACAGGGAAAAAACACAGTCCTTCATCAGCAGGTGCAGCCTACAACTGAAATGAGATCCTGGTTCTTATCTCAGCACATCTGGTTGTAACTTACAGGGTAGTCCCTGTCCAGGTCATAATTTCCCAGTTAGAACAGGAAAATTGTAATCAATCTCTCTAGAATTTACAAATCAGCTACATACCTGCTAATATGTCAGACAGCTCAGGATAGCAAGGGGCATGTGACAGTTTGTGTGGACGCAGTAGAATTCCATCCTCCTTGATGTTGAAGTTTGTTGAAGTTTGACCCTTCTGCACTGTGCCACACTGTTATCCTTATCTCCACTTGAGAGAATGGGGGCTGGTGTGGCAAAAGCAACCTCACAATTAAACAATATAAGCAACTATAGATGCACAATTCCCTAGTATAGGCATGGTTGAAATAGGCAGGAGTGGGAGATGGTGATGACAGATAAGCATCAGTTCAAGTTCAGACCTGAAATAAGAGGCCTTGGTGGGTGGACTGATGAACATACTTGTAAACAGTGATCCGTGGGGCAACAGTTTTCATTTGAAAACTAAAAATTCAAAGAAGTGTCAGCTAAAGTTAAAGCTGGCTGGGCGGAGGGGAAGGAGGAGATTCCAAGAAACTGAAGGCCATTCTTAGAGGTGGGTGGGATGAGCCACACAGAACCACATTTAAAATAACAAAGTAATTCTCAGAAGCGATTTCCTCCAAGTATTTTGAGCAATGAAATAACCACACTGGTCAATGCCTATGATGTGATCTTATCTTCAGAAGTATAGTTCCAGTTTCAAATATCCTCATAAAGTGATTACATCATAGAGATGCTCCCAATTTTACAACTGAAAAGGACTCAAAGTACAGCCTCTCTACCCATGTAGGCTAATGAAGCATATTGGAGAAAAGACCCTCCCCACTCATTAATAAAACTATCGTAATGCCCCTAGAGGAATTGAAGGACTTTGGAGTTATGGTTAAATTTGTGCAATATTGAAAGGAATTGATATTTCCACTCCAAGGACTGCAGCCCATCCATTTACAATACATAGGCTCACAAGGCAATTCAATAAAGTAGTTCAACTCCAGTGAGTTCAGTGGAGTTGTGCCAACTGTGGATTCAGTCTCCTGATTGTAAAATACAGTCTGTGATGGTGTGAATTATATGAAGTTTCATATCCAAGTAAATATCAGACAACAGCAACTATACTCCATTTATTTCAGAGTTCACCTGGGGACTTTGCAAGAAGCCTTATTTCTATTTGAACAATACTGGGATAATTGTAATATCTTAATATTGAAAAGAAAGGAGCCAAATAAATTGCTAAATGGTGTGAGAAGGACAAACCATGCTAGAAAAATTAGACAATGAGCCAAATCTATTGAACAATGCACAATAATATGAGAATCTGACATTTATTTTCAGTGTTGAATATGCAGGATACATTTAATGTGCCCAAAATGCACTATTCAATCTGCAGCAGCTGTCTTTGTACAGAACGTTGCAGAAGACTGAAAAGGAGGAGCACACTGTGAAACAACCACACCAGGCACCTTGCTCTGCCCCTGCTAGCTGTCACAACATTCCTTCCTTCTAGTCAAATGCAGCACATAACTGAGATTTTCCCGAAGAACAGAGTTAAGTGTATCACAGGAAAGAAAAGGCAAACAACGGAGAGTAACCCATTTGTGTGAAATGAGCTGTACCCACCAATATTTCCACAAGGAGGAACAACTATTTGTTGTTAAACTATCAGCTCAAAACTATGAAACATCAAGGATTCAAATATAAGTGAATTGTTAGATAACTTCTCCAAGAAGCTGGAGCCTTTTCAGAACTAGGTCTGCAATGACACTCTGCTTCTGGAAAGCTTCATTATTCATTTATGTTTTGCCTTCCTGGAACAGGAATGGATGTAAGCCTGAGCTGCTGTGACTTAGAAGAATAAACTATTATCACACAGGCCATAACATGTAGAAAAAAAGGAAAAAAATGCTATTGCTTATGGTCATTTGCCACTAAATCTGCTCTTGGTTGCAATCAGTGCATCTGAGGAGAAAGAATATCCTTTCCAGTCCTTTATTTCTTTTAGTGCTATCACAATGCCCTATCCATGCAACATCTTTACCATTTCTTCAATTTCTGCCTTAATTTTAATAGTTTGACTCTGCCTCATCTTGTCCCATTGGATGCATATATTCCTTCCTGCCTTCCCATTTTAAAGTCAGGAAACATGAACCAGTGGTCAGACTATGTCTCAGCTTTTCCAGGTAGCTTTCATCTGCTCCTGCCACCCTGCTGTTCTGTTTCACTCTGCTGTATTTTATGCTCATCACTGCTAGGGCTGTTGTTAAACTGAAATGCAATGCTTGTTTACAGGGAGACATACAGGAAAATTATGTACAGATTAATCAAAGCAATGCTTGTTTACAGGGAGACATGGGGGAAAATTAGGCACAGATTGGCCAAAGCAACAGAGATATACTTGCAGAGGCAGCCGTGCAGATGCGGCAGCTCCCAATGGCTCCCAGCTGGTGGTCAGAAATAATCATTCTGCCCAAGGAAAATGGGATATGAAGTCTGTTTAACACATTTAAATGCAGATCAGATGGGTTGTATCACCTTCAGGAAAATGTCATCTTCTCCAGAGCGTCTGATTTAGGATGTACAAACCTAAGAAATTTTAAACCTGCCTCTAAACTGGAAGATGTGAGTTGAGGGGCCACATGTGGAGAGGGGCTGGAGCCTCCCCAGAGACCTGGGTGTGCAGATATGAGTTGGACCCCAGGAAGGCTACAGATATTAAGCATAAGTTAATTTATTCTTATAGCTGAATCAGGGTACTCCTGGACCCTAGCTTGTGGGATGAAACTTTTAACCCCTCCCTTGGTGACATGAGCATACTGTGCAGACTTCTGCTGTTCTCCAAGGGAGCTGGGTGTTAATACATGCGAGGTTTGTTGGTTGGTTTGTTTGTTTTCCCAGAGGAGCCTCCTTACTTGTTTGACTTTGACTTGGAAGGAACTTTGAAGCAGAATAAGGCCCTGCCCTTTGAGGAAACAACAGAGCATAGTAGGCTACAGGAAAAGGAGGCTATATTTTTCCGGATGCAAGGTGAGCATGAGGGACTTGGCAAAGGAGAAGAGACCCTGGAGCACTGGGATAGACTTCTGAGAAGTGTGGAGAACACAGGTTCAACAAACATCACAGAAAGAAAGGATTTTGATGGAGTAACCAAAACAAGCTGTAGATTTTGTCACAACAGAGAACAACCCTGAGTTACTGATATTCAGAGCAACCCTGTCAGAATATCCCTGTCTTGCCAGGACACAGTGCAGGATAAAGTTCATTTGCAAACTCTCAGTTTACTGTATTTCCTTCTAGACTTCCTCTATATTAAGTTTATTCCTTTAGCTGTTACTCAAATAAAACTCAGTTTCCAAGTTTAAAATGTGTCTTCAGTACCTTGGGCTGCTTGCTGCAAGGTTGTGCAGGCTGCAAAGCTCTGGTGAACCTGTAGTAGTTTCAACCCTGAGTGACTTTGGATTGAATTTAGAAGTGCACTCAAACATTTTGTCTGGCAGATGAAGAGCAGCAAAGAGCTGAGGGAGTGTTCATCTTTTTCTGTCAAAATGGCCTGTGATGTCTCTGTGACCTAAATTGCTTTAAACTTCTCTGTGGACTTCCTCATTCAGCTTGCTGGCTTCCCACTATCCACATGGTCCAAGTAAATTAGATGAGTAATGTCACATCTGGTCTAATGTTGAATTTGTGTACCCATGCAGTAATTTAGTGTTTAGAATATTAACTAATCCACCAGATTCTTTGGTTTTTGTTTTGCTGTGGGTTTTTGTTGTATTTTGGTTAGTTTTGGTTAATTAGTTTATAGCTTCAGTCGTTGTGGGCAAAGGCAAAAACAAGCAGAAGTTTGATTTCTTTTTATATAACAATAGACATATTTTAGAAGTGGCAATTTTGTTTTCAGTTCTTTCAGAACCAATATGAATAAAATCTTGATTCTGCATAATTTTCACTGATTTCTAATGAATTTCATCTGGTTTATTTTTATACAGAGCCACAGAAAATGCAACATCTCATCCCTCATTGGGAGGAAAAAATTGCCAAGCTAATTTAGATTTGCTAAAGCTCTATCTTTGTGTCACGTAAATGACTGACACAGTAAAAGGAGAGAGCACAAAGTTTCACTGAATTTCGACAGAAGGGCAAATTTATCCATGGGCATAACTCAAGGAAAGTTAAGAGAAGAGTCTGGCTTGGGGACTCCCAAGGGGATTTCTACGATTTATGGTTTACAAATCCACCCTAATCCTTGTCCTTCCTATCTGTTATAGCTACTCGCAGGCAATAAGTGTCTGCCACATTGCCAAAGAACAGTTGTTTATCTAGTTTTAAGTGAGTATGGGAGCCCATTTTTTTTGTTTTCACAGGAGGTATGATGGATGCAATTACAGGCCAATAATATGCATGGCTACAGTGTAACTGCTCTACAGATCAGGCAACAGCAAAACCATCCATTTTCCATGCACTCAACCATCACAGCTCTTACCTTCAGCAGAATGAGAGCTCTCCAAAATGTGCAGTAACTTTTCTTTTCCAAAGTTGAGGTCAAAACCAAATTAAATAATTCCCTGTGGTATTAGCATGGCAGGAAAGGAGACTCAATTTCTATGTAAATAGGGCATGATTTCTGTCTGAGGAACTCTCTCAACTTCCCCATTGTCTCTGCCTGGACACAAATATTGTCAATACAGGGTCCTTGACTGGGTGGAGACTTCTGCTCTCCTGCATCATGAATAGACTCAATATTTAAGCAAGCAGGTCCTTCTGAATCAAGTAGCACACTCATTTTGATCCTGTTTCTGCACACTCACTGTATACACAATGAATTTTCCCCATGCATCTCACTCCTATATTAAATGTACTCTACTGGGCACTCTTTCACTACAAGTGTGCAAATCCTAATTTTTCTTGTCTTCACTGATATATTCTCTCTCCCAGCACTTTTAGGGCCTGCAACCTTTTCTTCTGTCTAGATTCCATCGTTTGATTTATTCCCCAATTTGATTTCATCTCTGATTTAATAGCTCTCTTGCTTGCACCTGCCCTTTTATTTTGTTTTTTTTTTTTTTTTCTCACTTCTTTACTATATGACCTTTCTTAGACCTTATTTAAAAGACGTATATTGCCCTAACTATTGTTATATTGTTCTTTTTGGCCTTTTTTCCCAGCCCCTCTTTGACCTCTTAGTTCACTCAAAGTGGGAAGGGGTGAACAGAAAGTAAGGGTAAGACAAAGCTGACACTGATTTGGCCCACTAGAGTCTTGAAAAATAGTTGAAATTTGCTTGGACAAAATTTGGGAAGCTATGACAGGCCACAAAATCCCAGGATCTTAGCCCAGGAATATTGCAGCATGCATATTTATAGTCACACATGTATCCTTTTTATATTATCTGATCAACTTCTAAGAGTTTTCTGGGTCACACTGTACTACATAATACCATATATTGAAGATTTAAAGCATAAGATTTATGCAGGAAAGAGGGATAGATGTCAGGATTTGACCCACTCCTGAAAAAGAAAGGATTTTTAAAATCAAAAAATAAGCTTCACCCTGAAGACATCCCACCCCATTTAGGAAATTCCTATTCTCAGTGTCAGCCCTGCTAAGGCAGCAAAGCAGCATGAATAGAGCAGCCTGTCACAGACAAGAACAGCATTGTACACAGGCAGAACTGGGAAAAAAAGTTCTCTTACTGTGATAAATTTGTGTAGTAACAACCAAGGATGATAAATTTCAAGAGTTGCTCAGGGTTAAACTGGTAAATCATGCAATCAGTTATGGGTTAAATATTAACAGAAGATACTATCAAAAAAAAAAAAAAAGAAAGAAAGAAAAAAAAAGACTAAGTTGATTACATTCTTTCAAATGACTCCCAGATGTTGAAAAGTGCCTTCCAATGAAAATAATTATATAATCTACAATCCTGAACACCATATTAAAGGAATGGTAGTGAAAATTACTGAGTTAGCAATTTGGGCCCATGGCCATTTTGTCTCTCCAAAGACACACAAGAAAACTTCATATGTACTGAGAGCTGTTGAAGTGAAAAATTCTGAATTTAACAGATTTCATACTTAGTGCATTAACTAGAATATTTTCACTGCAGGCTAAAATGCAGTAATTTTTGCACTTTTTGTCACACTGTGATTTATTTGTAAGAAGTGTTTCCATTTTCTATGTCTTGCAGTGTATGCCTTGGAACTGTGGAGCAGGCTCTCAAAGCCATTTAACTCTGACTGCAAATGCCAGTGACAATGAGAAAATACCCCTTACCTGCATAATGCTGTAGAGGAGCTTGTCCCTGTTTAATACTCCCTACTGGTTGATTACTTTTTGTTTGTCTTTGAAGTGCACAAAACTATTCAGTTTACCAGTTCTTCCTTCATAGTCTAAATATAGCATCTAAACTTCTAGACTAAAAATGATTGTTGGGCTCTTCTTACTTAGCTTCTATAATTTAGAATTCTTGAGATGCTGCTTCTGGTTTCAGTCCTTTCTTTGCTCTTCTGGTTTTTTTTTCCCCCAAATTAGAGATAAAACCTAATGCCAAGATAGAATTTTCAGAAAAATATCAAATGAATGGAACTTCAGAGAACTAGTTTATCACAACACCCTTGAAATGGATTTTAAATGCACACACTGTCATTCAATACCTTCCATATTAAAACTGTGTAAAACTGTGACAATTGCTGGTTAACTAGTTAATAGACATAGCTGGTAAACTAATTAATAAACATATAACTAAATGTTTGTTGATCAGTTGTCCCAACTTACTCTTCTTTTTTTTTTTTTTTTTCCTTTGCTTGTAACAGTTTTATGAATCTCTGAGTTACTTCTCAATAATGAATCTTGCTGGCAAATGTACTTTTTAAATTAATTGTTTGGGATACACATAAAGATCATGTTTTGGACAAGGACCCCAGCTCAGTAGCTGAGCATATGCAAAGCTGTGATGGGTGTTAAAAACTGTTACAGGAAGGAGAGAATTTGACTTCCAAAAACGACTATAAATTATTTTTAGAAATTAGTGGTCCCATCAGTAGTGGAGACCAGATTTCAAACATAAGTCATCCCTGAGGCAAGAACACCTCCAATGATTTTCACCTCTAAAAATATTCTCCTATTGTGTTTTTTGTCTTTGTAGACACTTTGCCCATGATGACATTGTTGTAACAGCTTTTAATGCCAAGAATAAGCTAAGAAAAGATAGAGAAATATAAACTGTGATTTTAAAAGGTTATGTTGCTCTTCTCAGGAATGTAGTTTGCTAAGGCAACAGGCATCACTTGAATACTTCATACTGACCATAGGGTAGATCATCTAACTTCAAATATCAAAAAGTTACCCATCAGGATCAATGCCATTGACCTTGTGGCATATTTACAGTGCTGGACTAAAAAGCCACCATCAGACAACCATGCATGGATTTGGCTTTGGTGTCCAGGATGGCTCAGATCTTTGGGGTTCACAAATCACAGGAGTCTCCTTCTTGAGGTGCTTTGAAAGGCACCCATGATTAATGTAGGCATTTTTTATGCTTACACTGGGGAAAATGACCCAAAATCCCAGCTGTAGCTCCAGGGAAGGTCTCCATGCATGCCTAGATGTTCAAAGGCCATGGGTTTGACCCCAAGACCAGGCGTCTCTGATGCCAGTGGACACTAACTGGAGAACTGGTCTCCAAGCAGGGCTGAGAGCCCTGTGGAAAAATTCTTGCTAGTTAAAAATCCCACCAACTACCTCTTGCAGTGAGGAACAACTTTTGTTCTAACTGATGCATTCAAATGAACAGATAAATTACTGGCGGTGCTTTTGAAGTAGTATCATCCTCACCAATCTTAAAAATTCTGTTAGCTACCTGACAGAACAGCTTATATTTTTCATTAAATGCTGACAAATATATTTTCTAACTGAGATCAAAATGGCGTTATTTTCCCTTGAGTGCACTAATGTTTTATTTATATATATTTATTTTTTTAAAATCTCTCTGATATTTACGGAGTTTATGAGTTTTGCTTTGGGTTTGTTTTTTTCTTAGTAAAGGTTTCTTTTAATCAAATGTGAGTATTAACTATTTATTAGCTATGGTCAAAAATAAACTTTCAGATCTGGAGGGCAAACACATTGTAAAGCTCTCACAGTTTAATCCTGGATTATGCAAACACTCAAATACTGGGAAGCTCATTTAAGCAAGAGGTGCAGTCAGCCTGGGAGAGCTTGGGGCAGTGTTCTCTCATCTCCGTTCCCAGGCACCTGCAAAGCTGGATCTGTGCTTAGGAGATCAATGCCCAACCTTTTGCAGATCAAGAGCCAAGAAATAAAACACAAAAAGAGCCTTGGCTCCATCACTGGCACAAGTGCTGGCTGTTTGTGCCAGAATGAGAAAGCTCTGCCCCAAGTATTTCCAGTGTTGTCCATCTATGTTTTCTGTTAGATGCATTCTCTTCCCCATCTCAGATCCTGCCTCCTCCCCCAGCACCCCACTCCCTCCTGCTTCACTCCATGCTGTGTATTTTCCAGCTCCAATGGCAAGTCTTGACACCATGTTCTTACCAAGTAGCCACAAAAATGCCTAGGGACCCAAATCACTTCCAGATATAAGTGGTAGACGCCTGTGTTGAAAACATCTTTGAAAACATCTGAAAAAATGTATGATTATTCATGGATCCCAGGATCTTCTATCAAATGTGATGTTTCACCAGCTTACTTTTAAACCAAGTTAGATTTTTTCCTTGCCATTACTTTAAAAGGTTCTTAGAGGAACTGATGATAAAATGTTCACTTTCAAATAGACAGTCATTGAAGAGTATATTGTTCATAGTTGCCAAAAGTAATACAGAAAAACAAAGCTGAGTGACATTCTCCTTAAATGTATACTGAAGTGAAAAATAAACTTTCAGTGATCCAGACAAAGAAATGCAAGACGAAAGACTGCCATTAAAAAGAGTGTTCTATTAAATTAAGATATTACTAGATGTCATTGTGACTCTGTGGGTAGCACGTCTGTCTCACAGCCAACTACTTGTGGGTAGTAGTTGTCCCCATACTGGGACTTTGGCTCCCATCCAGTGTACTGCAGTAATAAGCAGCGTGTGGCACTTTTAGAGGTGTCATCCTTCAGAGGAAATGTTAAACCTACTGTCCTTCTGCCAGCTCTCCAGTTGGAAATTAAAGATCCCAAGTACCCTTTGAATATAGTGAGTAATAACCTTGGGGCCCTGGCCAAAATTCCCTCACTCAAGAAAAGAATTTGTAATTCACAGGGCATATTTCACAAAATAGCAGAAGTCATAGAAACCAATGAAAAAGCCTCATTAAAATTGTCATGATTCCTTTATGTATTTTTCAACATAGCAAGTCACCTAATTGATTAAGCTTCAATGGCATTTTTAAGCAGCTGCCATAAATTGCCCATACAGGGACGTTCAAAAGAACAAAGAACAACTTCCACTACACATCTTTGAGACAAAGCTAACTCCCATAGACACCTTTGAAAAACTCAGCCCAGGTTCAGGAAAGGTCCTTGAAAAGTGCTTGACAAAACTCCATTTCAGAACAAACCTTTGGTGCAGAGCCCCACAGCAACATTCATGGTCTGTTAAGCAGGACGATGCCGAGGAGTCTTTCAGCAGCCTCATGTGCTGTTCCGCTCTCTAAGTGCCAAGAGCTAATACACTCATATTTCCAAAGGTATTCTTACACTGGAGACTTAACCTTGCCAGCTGGTGTTTGCATGCCATTAAATATGCTTTTGCGACATTTTCCACATGGCAAGAATCATAGCAAAGTTATTTAGTGGCAGGGGTCAAACACCCTGCTGGTGGCACATGTACATAATCATGGAAGAGATTTCTAGGTTCCCTTGTGTGGGTTGGGTGAAGCAGGACACACATGCTCTGAGCTAGATACTCTGTCTCCCACTAGCCCTGGGCAGATAATCTGAAATACTGTAGTTTACATATCAGGAAACTGTAAATTGTCTCTGACTCGGTAGTCCCTCAGCAGGTCTACTTTGGAAACTTCTTCACCCCTGTGGTGTGTCACCTGGGTGAGCAGAGCAGCTAAGGATGGAGGACCCCAGTAACATGATTTCTAGTCATGAATCCTTAGGGTGTTCATGAGCTGATCACACAGAGGGTAAGAGCTTTCATCTGCTTCCCTCTCCCCTGTATACTAAATGCAAAAGGCTCCAGGTCACATAACAGCTTGGCAATGTCACTTCTGGTGAGTCACCTGCCCTGGGAAATGAAAATTTGGCAGACTGTTTTTCAGCCACCTTAAACTCACTGGCAGCAAGCAGGGAGAAAGGACATCTAGATACTAAATGTTATCTAGATAACATTTCATCTCCTGGAGAACTCTCACAGAAGAGAAATCTGAGGAATTTTTTCTCTTGACAGCTGAGGAAACAGGAGTGCCTTGTGCAGATGTGGACTTCAGACAAAGGAATTCCACACTTCTATACCTAAATCCTAATTTCAGGCAAGGGTATGCTGCCTATGCAGTTCAAGAAAGGCTGAGTCTGCCAGAACACAGCAGCCTTCTATGTTGAATAGAATCCCCTTTGTGGACTACATCAATAATATTTTTTACTACTTTATAAACACAGAATGTACCAAAAAATTCCAAAAACTTAGGTATGTTATAGAGAAACACTCTGTAGTGTCAGGATCTTCTGATTTTGTTTTAGTTTTTGTGGCACATATCCCTCATGCAAACAACAAAATGAGCTCCCCTGACGGTGTCCAGGAGCAGTAGCAGTCCCATGAGTACCACTTAGATGTGTGCCAAAGATTTCCCATCATTGCCCACTCACTTCCATGACTACATTTTTAATGTAGTTTTATAGGATGGGTTGTTGTGGTTTCTTGCTTCTGAATAAGTTTCCCCTCTCTCTGCTCACTAGCCTCTGAAGAAAATAAATGGTAGGAAAAGAAAATGGCTTCTGTCTCTCTTACACCTTTCTCATTTCAGTTCTGTTGTTCGTTTCTCATCGTTCTCATCTCAAGTGCTCTTCTGAACTCCTCACTTCAGTGACCGTCTGTCTTAATTTAATCTGGACAAAGCACCGAGTTCATTTCAAGTCATAAAGCTTGATTTGCTGTGTGCTCTTGGCAAATGTGAATAAGCTCCCTGGCTCCTTTTAATCAGCTATCTTTTTTTTTTTTTTTTTTTTTAAAGCTGCAGCAATTAGGTCACCAAAGCAAGTAGTCTCTTGTGTTTTATTGAGAACAAATCCATCCTTCTTTGACTTGCTGCATAATTTAATTATTAAAGTTTGATATAATTTTGGTTTCCATGTAAGGCAACCCTGTAAGAGCAATCATATCCTCTCAAAGGCAAGGTTACTACTCCTAGAACCAGCGCTCAGAGGCCCTGGTACTGTGCTGTATATGGTAACATTACTACTTCCTACCACTCACATTGCAACATTTGTCTACCTACCCAGCCAACAATAGCACTCTGCTGGCTTCCTCCCCATGAATCTGCACTGAGCTAGCATGTGCAGGATCTGGTATCAATTAGTTAATAATTTAGCAATGGTTTGAAGATGTAAAACAGCTGCTAAGAGCTAAGCCTTATTATTATGCTAAGTAATTTTTTTTCTTTCACCTTTTCATTTCTTTTTCCTTCAGGAAATATTATTGTATTATTAACCGTGTTTAGCACCTCCTAGTTCTGACATTTAAATATCTAAATGGTTTGGTGTAATTACGTTGTTTTGTATCACAACACCTAAGATGTTCGTTTCTGTATGAAAATTTGCATAGCTAGATTTTGGTTTAAGAACTGCAACTGTTTCTGTTTACTGCTTTCCAAAAGACAAGAAAATACTGTGGTATAATATTTTACTCATCTGACTGGAGAAGTTTACCAGATTAAATTATTTATGAAATTAAAAAAAAAAAAATAAAAAAAAATTGGCCAACTGGGTTGATTTTAATTTTCTAACTGTTTTCCTGGTTCCCTCTCAGTTCCTTTCACCATCCCAGATACTCCTGGTACATTTGGAAAAAGTCTCTCCTCAGTCACATGTTTTGAGGATAAGATTGGCACTCTAAGGAGGCTG
Source organism: Regulus satrapa (assembly GCA_013396955.1). NCBI lineage: Eukaryota > Metazoa > Chordata > Aves > Passeriformes > Regulidae > Regulus > Regulus satrapa. Next base: position 578,917 of record VWZN01021057.1, on the reverse strand, counting down.
ATGGGCAGAAGTAGGAATCCTGTATTTCAAGAAAGACATGTAATACACACACGTAGCTGGAAATCAAAGAGACACAACAGCAGAGTTCAGTAAATGGTGCCAAATGTTGTTGGTCAGAAGAACAAAGTATCTTCACACTCATCTCAATACACTGTGCAAATTGCTCGAACACAAACACATTTTGTCTGACTCATGCAGACAGAACAAGATCCAACTGCAGCATGCTGAGAATAATGGGGCCTGGCCACTGAGTAAGCTTGTGGGGGTGTTGCACTGCACATGATAATCAATAGCAATTATTCTAAAACATGAATTTAGAACAACAGCACTATCTTATTAAAATGTTGATTTCCGCTTTTTTTTGCAGGATTGAATGTCGCAACCAAAACAATTTGAACTCTGAGATATTGTCCTACTCCAACTGCAGGAACTTGCTGAAAGGCTAAGATGAAATGCAACATGGTTTTCTCTTGAATTTAGTTTAAATTCCAATAAACGTCACAAAAGAAAACTTAAAATGATCTGTCTCATAAACTTCACAGCCTTTGTAGACTGAATATATCAAAATTCTTCTCGTGTTATAAATCATTAAATGCCGTCAAGCCTATCAGAAACACACCATTTATGTAACAACACTTCAGTTCCTTACGGTACAACTAATTAAATGTCCCTTTTACATTCTTGCCTTGTCCTGCCTGTAGCTATTAGGACACATCATGCATTTTCAGTCAGTGTGAGGGCACTGGAGTTAGCTTCCTGAAATTCCATCAGGATAAAAATAAAGTTGTTCTTAATATGTGACACATCATTCAGTATGGCTTGTTCCAGACACTCTGCGAGAGGAAAATAATGCGTGCTTTGTCACTTCAGGGGTATGTTGTGCCATGTGGGACTATTTTAGTGCTCTGTGCTTTTGATGGGGACAGCAGCTAATCCCATTCTCATGTACCAACACCGGAGCAGCATGACTAATGTGCAATTCATACAGAAAACCTGTGAGCTATCTTGTGCAGAAAAGGAAGATCTTCACAAGCCTTCCTGTCACAAACAGGTGAAGCTGTCCTGCTCTGCCATACGTGGGGGCAGCTGAGCAGGCAAAGCTCAGCAGAGCTCTCTGCCTTTGTTCACAATCCAGGAGGTCCAAATTGTTCCATCAGGAAGCACAGACTCAGCCTTGAGCACAAATCCTGGCAAAGGCTGCCATGCCTGCCGCTTTCTGCCATGCCTGTCAGTGGCAGAGCTGGGCATGCTCTCCAGAAACACCTGGGCAACTTTCTGGGGAAGAAAACTTCCCCTAAGCAATCAGGCAGCAATGTCTGGTGATGTGCTCTAGCTGGTGGCCAGTAAGAAGTGAGTGGGGAAATGGATATTTAAGAAACAAAGACAAGCATGAGCCAGCAATGTGCTCTTGCAGCAAAGAAGGTCAATGGTATCCTGGGCTGCATTGGGCAAAGGATGGCCAGCAGGATGGGAAGGGGATCCTTCCTATTTTTTGAAAACAGGTGGGGTCATAGCTGGAGTACTGTGTCCCATTCTGGGCTCCCCAGTATGAGAGACATGGACATAATGGAGAGAAAGAAGGGGGACTCAGGAAGGAAAAAGAAGCTGAGCTTCCCAGGTTCCTTAAATTGCTAATATGAAACAGAGTAAAATCAGCTAAATTTGTGCATAGCAGGGATATGAAAGAACAGATAGACAGAGCTGAATCACACTGAGACTTATCTCAATATGATACTGTATATAAGTATATATATAAGACAGTATATAATGTCCTGCATCCTTTATTGTCTTGTTTGTGTCTGTCTTGGTATTCTATTTAGGACTTCTTCCTTTCCCCAAGGCTTCTTCCATCTGCCAGGGGCTCTGCACAGCCTCCTCAGGGCTTTTGTAGTCCGTGCCACCACATCCTGACATGAACCTGCCACTCTCCTTCAGTGTCAGCAGCAAGAGCTGCATCCAGCAGGATTCAAGGATATTTGACCTCAGCCAGTCCATGTATCAATTCTGCTTCAAGCTTATTCTCCAGCCTGTGCTGGGACTTCAAAGCCACAGTCTGATGCACTGCATTGATTTTGCCTCCAGAGACTATGAGAATATTTTCTTTCTCTGGGAATACTTTTTTTTTTTTTTTTTTTGCTGTGGCAGAAAATCAGGCATAGACATATATAAACAAAGAGCTTTGAAAGAACATCTGGGACAGCAAATGTCCAACGGAGACATATCCTGGCCTATTTCCACTCTTTTGCCACTTGAAACTCATCCCTAGAGCCATAAACAAAGTAAAGAACAAGAGCATCAACGTTTTTTAAGGAACTCTCATCCTGCATCTCAAAGTAATTGCTACATGCCTTTGCCTGCAACCTTATTTTGTGCAGAACCTTCATTTGCCCTTAGACATCAAACACTCCTCAACTTTGAAGAAGTTTGAATACAGATCTGGTTGTTGCAGTCGAAGCACACCTCTAGCATAATGATGAAAAAAGAAGGAATGTATTGAAGCAGAACACAGACAAACTTCTTCCAGAAGTCACTCTAATCAAGCAGCTGCTTCCAGCATGAGGTCATGTCAAAATGTTCCTCGACATGGGGAATACAGTTCTGACGTGATTTTTTGAAAAGACTAACTATATAAAGTTCATAACACTACTAGATCCCTATACTGGCCTCTTAAGGCAACCACGAGTGTGTTAAGACACTGGTTTATTCCACAGACACAGTCATAGGATAATACTCTTATTCAGTTATTTCTGCCTCACCATGGGAAAGCAAATTGTAACAAGTTATATATAGAAGAGGCAGATCCAATCTTTTTCTGTGTACAGTAAATCAACTATACACTTTGCATTCCAGTCGTTGCCCAAATGAGTTTTAATGTATTGGTTGGTAGATTTTAAAGGAATATGTCTGGCATTTAAACCTCAAACATGTTGTAAAAATGTTATTCTAATGGTGTTGTTATCCAGACTTCTTAATCACAGATTAGAAATCCAGTGGTTTAGGCAATGCTATAAATATATTAAAAAGAAGATGGCATGATATAAACACTAGAATTTTCATGAAAATACATAATACAGTGGTACATGATGCATCATTATTCTTCTCCATTGTGACCTATCAATACTAACCTAGCTCAGTTGTTAAGGCTGAAACATTTGGCTATAGAAGATCAGGGGTGTCCTTGAGTATGGATCTGAAATACATATGGTAGTAAAGTTCAGTGGAAGGAGAAAGGGGTCCCTTCTAAGGTTGATTTGCACAAGTTTCTTACAACAGGAATTCTTAAACAGCATCTGCGTTTTATCATGTCTGGGGCACAAGAGCAGAAGCAATGGGACTAATTATAATGGCAACAACTATGATAACAATGAGAACAACACAACAAAAAGATAAGCAATTTTTGTTCAGCAAATGGGTTCACTTTAACAGAAGCTTGTTTAAACTCTCGGGCAATGAGAGAAGGTGATTATTAGTGCACTTGAAATGTTTTCTCTTATATTTTTTCAATAATGCAAAGTTTCTAGCATTATAGGTGAAGAATTATGTAGTGAAAAGAAAATAAAAATTTCTGTTATTTAATCTAAGCCTTTACACTTGTCAGGTCTTCTCATGAGTTCCTGTCCCCCTTCAGATGGAGAACCAGTTATGGGTTCCAAGTTCAGAGTATTTTCCTCCATGTGCCTGGTGTTTCTCAGATGTAATTTAATTAGTGGTCATTCAGAATTAGCCATGAATATGTCTTGAAAGAGTATACACTTTTTTTCCTTCCAACAGTCCCAAAGATATCCTTGTCTATAGTCGGGCAAGGCAGGTAGGTGCTGTAATTACGCTTTCAGAGGACAACACTATCATATTTACTCTCCTCTTTTACTCATCCTTTGATAGCTTTTTATGATTGCTCTCTGGCTTTTGGCTTGCAGCCATTTCCCATCCCAAAGGCAATGACAGTCGCAAATAGAAAGAAAAAAGGAAAAGATGACAGGGAGAAAACAGACAAGTAAAACAGAAAGAAATTCTGGAGGGTAAGAGTGAAGGTTTAAAAGAAAAATTTAACACACAGCAGAACAAAATAAAATGCCTAGGACACATTGGTTTGAAGATAAATGCAAAACCTTTATTTTAGACACTTAACAAGTACAGTGAGACAGTAGCAGAGAAAGAAGAAAAGAGAAGGACAGCAATGGAGAAATTGTGTTACATTGTCACAAGCTTTTCTCACAGCACATTCTGAATCCACACTTTAAGGGTGGCTGGTTGTGATTCACAAAATAAATATCAAAAAACATACCCATTTCTTAATGGAGAGAGTAAGAAAACCTCTCAGCCCAAAGTCTCTAGGAGATATATCTCAGCCACTGCATGTTTGCTAAAAATATAAAGGGATGTTTGACAGAAATTTTGAAACAATTATTTAATCTACTAAACCAAATTAATTTTTTTTTCTTAAAATGCTTATAAGCATTATAAAGTATGGAGTTTCTGGTGAAAATCAGAAAGTACCATGTTTTCTAAGCTAAGCATCTCATAACTTGAAGGAGAACCTGGACTTTCACTTATGTCAAGCTGGGATGGGTGAGGAGCTTCTTTCATACCACATTTTAGTAGCCTCTAGGTTCACCTGATTTCAAACAGGAACAGCTTTGAAATCAAGAAAGCTTTTACAAGACATGAAAAATGTTTCCTGTCCAGCTCTAGCATGAAGATTCTTATATCACCAAATAAAATGATCTATAATGGCTAAAATAGCTTCGTTAGCTCAGTTTACTATTGTGTAAATTGCAGAAAAGGCATAGAACTAAAATATGCAAAGGTGGCAATTCCATTAAATACTTTCCAGCACAACATATGTTTTCAATTTAAGCAAATTTTACCGTTTCCCAACTGCAAATTGGATGACATACAACAAAAACTGTGTTTTAACAGCTTTAGCATTTTATAGACATTACAGCCAAGCACCAATCCTTTACCTTAGGAAAAATTAAGAATTACAAAGAGTTTGCTATAAAAACACGTAATCACCAGAAAACAGCTGGAAGCTGTATGGCCTACTGCATAGTAAGCTCTACTAAGACACATCTACTAAGAACACATGAGCTTCTGGCCTTGAAAAAGATGCTTTTCCCTCTTTGTTTCCATGTCTATAAAATGGGGCAATAATACTTATCTGCTGTGTAATTGAGTACTTTAGAAACAAGAGCTTTGTGGTTTTTGCAAAAAGGAGGTCATTTGGTATTTCTAACAGCATCATTAATAATAATGCAACATGGAAAATGCAGTAGAAAATATTTAAGCAAGTTTCAATTAATCAACTAAAAACTTCTAGGTTTGGGGACCCATTTCCATTAGATTTTTAGTTCAAATAAAGCATGATGATAGTCTCCATTCATAGCAAAAATGTTCCAGTAGGTTGAGACTTTAGTTACAAAACCAGCTACATCTTTCTTAGACAGAATATGTTTTTCCAGCTCTGTTAACATAATGGAATTTTAATGTACTTTTGGAGCTAATCTCTAGTAACCTGGCAAAATACAAAGTATAATCACAGAATCACACAGAACAGGTGAGGTTGGAAGGGATCACAGTGGATCTTCTGGTCCAACCTCCCTGCTCAAGCAGGGCTATCCCAGGGAACAGGACTGTGTCCAGATGGTTCTTGAACAAATACAGTAAGGGAGACCCTACAACTTCTTTATCACTAGCACAGGAAAGGAGTTCTTCCTCGTATTCAGGGGTCTCATAACACGTTGCCTCCTGTCCCCTTGCTTGGCACTACCAAGAAGAGCCTGGCTCCAGCCTCTGACACCCTCCCTCTAGATACTGATAGACAGTGAGCAGGTCCCCTCTCAGTCATCTCTTCTTGGGTCTGAAGAGATCCAATTCTCAACAACTCTGTCCTTGTAAGAGAGATGCTCCATCCCTTAAACATTTTCATTGCCCTTCACTAGACATTGGCAAAATGCTGCCAATAAAAGAATGCCAATATCTTTAAATATTTGTAGAACTACATAAATAAGTTGCATATTAAAATACTTATTTTGAAAGCCTGAAAAATCACTCCTTTTATCCAGATCATCTATAAAATCTGGGCTTCGCTTCAGTCTGTTGGAGTTTTGCCATTAATTCGGCAGGGTACAGATTTCAGAATGGACTTTGAAACAATTGGATTAGAAACAGCTACTTTCCTGATTTCCCATATTTCACAGTGGAAGCTGAGAAAGGCCATTTTGAATATTGAAGTAATTTAAGCCAGCCAAGAAGGATGCAGTCAGTAAACTTGTTACTTTGCTAAAAGATTGACTGTCTGGAAAATGTTACAAAGCTGGACACTTATTATTTTTGCATTAGTTCTCAGAGATCTGAGGCACAATCTGCAAAATTAATCAAAGGTGTGCATTTGCATGCTACAGTCAGTGTGGTACCAGTTTTTTGTCTATCACATGCTCATGAACTCTTATAGCCATATGCTCATACACACTTTGGTACAGCAGTTTCATAGAGCTTAAACTGATTGTAAGCTGACAACTGCACAGAAAAGAAAGAAACTAAAAAAATATGTGACAGTGCTTTCTATATTTACTATCTGAACAATATTCTTCAATTCTTCAACACTTTTATTCTAGCATCTATCATATATTTTCCTTAGTATTTTAGACCTCAGGAGTATTTTTATTTTGGTAGCACTGATGAAACGACTCAATGTTTTTCACTTTTTTATATTCTACTTTTCTGCTTTCACTGTTTGTAATACCAATATAAATGCTCTCTTGCCCAAAAGTTCAAATCTGGGTACTGCCAATTATGTGTCCAAAGGACCTTGTTTCTCTTTTTGCTTTCTCTCAAGACCACAGGGTCAGTATCTTCCTGCTTTTGTTAGGCTGCTTTCTGTTCATCTTCTCCTTCTGTACTGACATAATTGAAGCAATGTTTATTTCCCATTCAGGAAATCTCCCCTTCTTCTCCTTTAGTCAAGGCCTGCCCCAAGGACATTGATTTGGACAGTAGCATCTATTGTTTCAGCTGTCTTCTTCTAGAGAGGATCTTAATTGCTTCTCCCACCTGCATCACAGAGTTTTCATACTCATCACCGTGGCCCATGACTGTCCAGGGACCAAAACTACTTCTGCTGCACTTAATCATATTTTTCTACCCTCTACCATATTAATATTTGACCCTGTGGGCCAAAATCATCCTCTACACACATATTCTTTTCTGATAATAGTCAGAAGCTATACTGTCTTATCAAGAGATTATTTTTGAGAGGCCAGCAACTGATACATAGAATTGCTACTACTTTTATAGGCTCCATCCAGTAAATTAAAAAGACCTCAAAAGACCTACAAAATTTTATTTCACACACACATGCATGCTTGGTGCAAGAAAAAAAGATAATGAAAAATATTATAATGATCATTGCAATCAAATATTCTTACACAATTCCGTTTCTTTCCAATAGCAGCCTCTATTGTATAAGTACCCTGTTGCATTAAAGTTTTTTTCCAAGTGCCCAAAACTATTTAGAATAATGGTCCACCTGTTCACGCAGTTGTCTTCTTTAGAAATGCTGATTGGGATAATTGGCTGTGGGGGCTGATGAAGGGGGTGGGAGATGAGGTCAGTTAATTGCTGCCTGGGGAAGAGGATGTAGGAGGTCTCTTTTGTTCCAGACCAAGGGCCCACTTGTAATAAATGACATACAACAGAGATGCTCAGAAGACACTCTTTTAAGATCCTTCCCACAAGGGAATAGCAGATGTTCTTTGTGATTTATGGGTCTGGGTTTTGGGGTCTAATATTGTAAAATGTCTCTGCAATCTGGACTAGACATCACAAACAAGTGCAAACAAATATATCATGACAATATATCTCCCTGTGCATTAAGAGAATAAAATGGCAAGCAGCAGAACTGGGTAAAGAACCTTACAGTTCTCCTTTCACATAACTGAAATGTGTGCAGACCTCACACACTTTGAGATTTTCCACAGCCAATGCTTTCTGGAAGGAAACAGCCCTCATCCTGAACACTGCTGTCCCATGGGTTCTCTGCCTTTAGATTATGGGAGATCTCACATCTGTTCTCAGACTTGCCAAGTCTAATAAAATGTATTTATTTCAAGCTTCGCTGATGGTTAGCAAAAAAACCTTAATAACTATTGAAATGGAAATCAACAACTGTTCCAGGTCACAGTAAATGGATTTGAGGACTTAGTAACCTGGCACCCCTGAAAATGTCTTCTACATAATGCCAGACAAAATGAGCACATTTGTGAGCAGTTGGTCAGCTCTCATGGATGCATACTCCATCGCTGAACAAATGCAATGCATCTTTCTTATTTTCTTCCTTTTTCTTATCCTCTCTAGGGTAATAAAAATACAGGAACCCTAATACAATCTTTCTAATACTATCTTTCTTTTCCTCTCCCTCTATCAAGTGTCTTTAATGCAGCTGTGATTTACAGTGTTGAAGATGGCAAATCATCCATACTGCACACACTGTTGTTTCAAGTGAGGACAAGGAATTTTAGAACAGCACCTTCCTGAAGCAAATAGTGCTGCTCAACAAAGCCATGAGCAAAATAACCTGCTATACCTTTGGTATTGAGTCATGTGCATTTTCTTCTCTAGCCCTTAATGACTGTTTGAAAAAAAAAATCTAAAAAAAAACATTCAAGATTAATTGGCTTCGAAATTTGGCTGGGAGAGTATTTAAAAGGTTTTCACTTATGTGCAGATGCCGTGGCTAGAAAATGGTATTTGTGTTGGTATTCATAAGCCATACCTCTCACTTCCCTGCCAAATGTCTTTTATTGTAAAGGGGTTTATGGAGGAAAATATCTCGGTTTATCTAAAACATCAAGAAAAAAATATTTTTAGCTCTATTTTCCTCCCTCCCCCATCTCCATTCTCACATGCATAATTAGCCAGCAATCAGGTATAATAGCTAGACATGTAAATGCCTTTAGTTTTGTGCAGGTGCAAAAACCCAAGGTTACACAAAATCAAGCCTTAAGGATTAGTCTTTCAGTATAGGACACAAAGGCTGCCTTCCCCCTTTTCTCTCAACTGATTCCTCAAATATAGATATTTCTTTCATGTATAAAATCTAATAATGTAATCACATCCTGACCCCTATAATGTATAATGCAAAAACAATGTTGAGTGAGCATCTATTATGAGTCAGTTTTGGCATCAGTTTTGGCAATCTGAAGATAGTAATACAGTGAAGAGAAAATTAACTCTGGAAGATGAAGCAATTACCAGGAGATAGCTGAAAAAAAATGGAGATTTACTTCAAGAAAAACTTGGGAAACAGATTATTTTCTGACTTAGAGGCACTAAGCTGTTTTTTTCATTTACAAGAAAAGAAAAAGATAGGGCCCTGGGAATAATGTCTGTGTATATGAGAACATACATAAAATGTGAAATGGGGAACAATCCGTAGGGATTTCTTGTTTTCCCATAGTTAGTGTACAGGATACTTACCCTTATCTTCAGCTAAAACTGGATTAGCATTTTGAACTTTAGAGATGAAAATCTTCTCCTGGGCATATAGGGTTTTCTAAAGGTGGCAAATAATGATTCAGAAACATCTTCCCTCCTAGATCATTTGTCAATATTCAAGCCTAAAATCTTGAGTGAAAAAAATGGTTCAAAGTACACAATCAGACCTTCCCCAAGGGGTAGAAATATGGCATTTGTTTAAACCCACCTAACTCTGCAGCTGAGAGTGTGTAGGGCTGTGATTTATGAGGAAAAAAAGAGGTTTCTGAGGTGGCTGAATAGCTGGGTTAAAAGATGTGTCAGCATGAAAAACCAGCCCAAAATCATCCTTATTGTGGCCACAAAATAAATACAAAATGCAGGCAATGTGAGTAGGCCTAGGTATATGGTCAGAGAGGTCACTACAGTTTATTTCATAGTGATAGGTCATTAATTAGAACTAACTTTCTGAGGAGCTGTGGAGAGTCCTCATAATCAAGGAGAGGGTCAGTTTTACAGAGGCAAGAAACAAATTAGTATCACACAAAAAATAATCTTTTCTGTCAGTTTTCAGACTTAGCAGCTGAGATTCTCCCCTCTACAGATGCATTATTGCAGAGTGGAAGCAAGCTCTAACTTGGTCATCACTAAGTCAAACAAGTGCAGGAAGGCCAGATCCCTGTAAGATCTGGCATGCCTGTATTTAATGGTGTGTTTAGATAGCAGCGACTGCAGCCTGTCCTGTTGCCCTCTACTCTGGTCACAGAATCAGAGCAGCTTCAGAAGCAAAAGGGAACATTGACTACCCAACAAGAAAGTAAATATTGAAAGCATGGCTTTGCCTGCAGTCTAATCTAAGCCATCTGGTATTGAGACACGTGAGCAGGCTTTACACTGCACGTTCATCAGTGGCTGCTGGACTCCACTACCAGCCCAGGGAGAGGCACTGGAGAGGAGTTCTCTGGGCACTGGAGACTTTGCACTGTAACCTATAAGCTCCCAGGCTGACTCCTTTTTGTCCTCAAGGAAAGTCAAGCTGTCCCAAGATATGAGATTTAGCTCAGCATTAAGGCACAAATCCTAAGCCTAGAAGGGCTTTTCTGTGGCAATCTGAAGTTTCTGCCCTGCCATCCCATATTACGTCAGCTTTTCATGTTGCAGCTCTTTCCTCAGCATTCTTCTAACTTAATTTTCATACTGTTTCTGGAGCAAAGTGCCCTAATGTCATGTGCCAGAGATTACATCCCTCACTGGGAGACCTAGGCACATCCTGAAATAGCTCATAAACAAAAATTGTGCAAGAAGTCCCAGAAATTGCACCCTTGAAATGACAACACATACTGCTGCAGACATTTGGTTCCTCTCAGATTATTCTGTGCTCTACACTGAAATACAGTGTTTTTCCTCCTAAGACTGGCAGCTTGGAAGCAGTGCCAGGCTCTTTGGAAGAGCACTCTGCAAACACCTCTGTAAGTCGCCTCTGCTCCCCCAGCGCTCCTTGCCCTGACTGTATTGTGTACTTTCCTCCCTCTGCCACTGATGAGGCTCTCCCTTTTCAAGAGCCAAAAAGCCACCCACTGTGGCTTTCTCCATTAGGCCATAAATGCTCTTGAGCTGCTGGAATCTGTTTTGTAAATAGACAATTAAAATGAAAAAGGAAAAAACCTCTGCTCACTTTGCATACTCGGAGGCCAAAGACAGCTGTCTTGAAGGGCTCAATCCTGCACATCATAAGAAGGCTCTGAAGAGTGCTGAGTACCCTCATCAATAAAGAGCTTAATTGGAGACAGGGGTAGCAAAGTACCTTCAGCACCCCACTGGATGAAGCCACATGTTATTGGGACTCCCACTGATTTCTGTCATCAGAGCAATTGGTTTTGAGAATAAGCAAGGAAAAAATTTCCCACTGACACCAGTGGGAATCCTTGGCACATACAGGGAACAAAACGTTATGGTTGAGATCTCTGGATCTTTTATTCTGCTTATGCAAATTATTTATACAAATTATGCAAATAATTACCAAGTCGTTCTGGTGACTGTATAATAATAACAATAATAATTATTGTAATTACTAATGTTGATGTTTGTCACTATTGTTGGTATTCATATTTATTGAGATCGTGCCTTGGGGCCAGCCAAGAACAGTGTCCATTAGGGCAGTACTCAAACAAGCAGTCACTGCCCCAAAGAGTTTACAAACTGAAGAAACGCCATGAATGCAGAAAGGGAGGGGGGGACAGTGGGAGGGGATTATGCAGTCAGTGGGTTTAGGATTGTGGTTGGGGAAGGAGCAGGCCAGGGAGTCATAGCATGATCAGTATGGGCAGACTGTGAAGAAGGGAGGCATTTCTGGATTCCCTTTGTATTTTTCTCCCAGGACCGTACAGATATTAGCATTATGCCACTGTGTGAGACAGGCACCGACTCCACTGATCTGAGTATGTCAGAGGTCTGTGGGAAGTGTCTGTCCCATAAAGTTACATTTTACCTACTCTTGATGAGTATAGAAATCCCTCAGCTGCTGTCCTCCTTCTTGTATATACTGGGATTTTGAGGTGCTGTTGCTCTGCCCTGAGGTACACAATGTCTGTTTTACACAATGTCTTCCAATCCACCCCCAAAGAAACTGCACTGATGATGGGTTTTCTCTTAGCCTAGTGTGTTCACACCTAAAAAGGTGGAGAAAAAAAAACCCTCAAACCAACAATTAACAAAAGTGGGACCTGGCCTAACCTAACCTTCTTCTTTCCTCATCAGATGTTTTCCAGGTGCTTACTGATATGGAGAAAGAGTTGTTGCCAACCACTGCTCCCTTCCCAAAGGGGCTGCATTTAATTTCCTTCCCTTCCCTTCCCACGACCTTGAGTAACTTCACCAAGCATTTCTATAGTGGTTCTATACAGTGGTTCAAGCTGGGGCTGGTTCTCCAAGCTTTGTGCCAGGTGGAACTAGCTAAACTCCCACAGCTAAACCCCTGTGGAGAAGGGTGACCTTCACCCAGCGGTGTGCCAGGACCTGGACCCAGCCCACACCATGCCTGGCAGAGCAGTGGGAAGGGGCAGGGCTGCCTCCGGCCAATGCCTGTGCCTATGTTCTGGCCTTGATCAGTTTATTAATAGAGCAACTTAATGTGTTTTTGCCAGATCCCTGCTGCTCTTTCTCCTTCCTGCCATTTTCAGAGTGTTTGTTCATTGTTACTTGAAATAAATGAAAGAAAAACTCATGCAAATTACTTATTCCCTGAACAATGCGAGGAATAGTCTCATTACTTGTGTTGTAGAGATAACCCATCAGCCTTCTTGCATTTTGGAGCTAGTATGTAACATCTCATGGCTCTTCACCAACAAGACTTTCAATTACAAGAAAATAAATCCAGTCAAATTTCACTGAAGTCAAGTCTTTTATTCTTGATTTACTCCCTTATAATTTAAAGCACTGTAGTTGTATTGTGCTGGAAAAAATAGAGGGACTTCTCAAATCTCAGAAGTTTGAATTTCTCAAAATGACATATGTGGCTATGATTTCCTGTGTGAAGTACAAATTATCAGGAACGTTTCTGCAGAGCTGAGAGATGCCAGAAACCAGTTTTTTGGTCTACATTTCAACAGTTATTCTTATCCTGTTTTAACTTTTGTGTAAGTAATAAGGATGGTTAAACGTTCTTCCCTTCATTTTTCAGTCTCTGTATTTTCACTCTTCATTAGGTTTTGTCTCCTCTGTTCTCTCCTCCTTTCCCACAATCTCTTATTAGTGGAATATGAGGTCATTTATTATCAGCCTGAACCAAAATTTCAAAACTACAATGTTCAAATGGGTCTTACATTAGGCATGAGCTAGGCCTATTCAAAATATGTAACACGTCATCATTTTGGTGCCTAATAGTATCTTGCATGACAGAAAAGTGTAACAGCACTTTTCTGACAAGGCTTCTTATAATCAGAGAACATCTAATCTATTTATTTATATTGGGTACGATGTGGAGGGTTCAAAGCTGCACATAGTAACCTGTCATTTGCAAGTTTCAGATTTATTTTAGAGGACTGTCTGTCGTGGGAGGGATAAAACAGATGAATGTGAGGAAATAGTTGAAAGGTTCAGCTTCCACTAGGATAAATATGAATAGCCTTGAGCTGACAGATGTAAAAGGACAATTGTTTAACAACTTCCTTTCTACCAGGAGACAATATTCCAAGCCCCTGTAAAATACAATACACTATACAATATAAACACAATGCAAGTGTGCTTAGCAAATTAAATAGTTGGGGTAAGAATATTTGGATAGCTGGTCTTATTTTTTAAGATTTCTAATTTTCCAAAATGTTGGCTAGATCTCAGTTTACAAATGTCTTAGTTAATTTAAATTTCCGGTCCTATTATCCCTTTCTGAGCCTCCTGGTAAGCTGAGTAGGTTTCATAGCTCCACAGAATAGTTTTGCTTAGTGGAATTGTATTTTTCTTGGCCATTTAAAAGTTCCCTATTCAGCAGAATTTCTCAGAGTAAAAAAATTCAAAATGTGAAAGAAACACTGCAGAAAACAGCCCCTTGAATAAAATCAACTGAAGCATTTCTGGATTATCAGATCTCCATGAAACAGGGAAATACTCACATTCTGTAAATGGGTAGAAGGAAATGCCCACATTCCATACATTTCTATGGAGAAAAGGTACCTTCTACCCATTGTCCCATGTTTCCTCAATACCTGTTTGTACTCAGTGATAAGGAAAAGAGGCAGAGAAGGTCAATAGTGCTCAATATCTGCATGATCAAGCTGATCCATCTCCAGCTCTCACTGGGGCAGGGAGTGTCTTGACTATGTGGTTTGGTGCCATTTTTATCTCCTCCTCCCAGTAATATTGTTTGGTTTAAACAAAATTATTGTAGGGACAGGAGAGGAAGGAGCATCAGCACAGGAAATCCATCATTATGTTGTTTCTATTTTAGTCACACGTGCAAAAGGCCAGAGGAAGAGGTGCAGCCCTTTCCTTCAGCCCTTGCCTTCAAGTCCATCTTGCTGGGTTTCTGCAGAGGATCGTGTTATGGCCATGGACATGAGCAACTGCCCTGGGTAAATTAGAGCACTCAGTCTGCTGCCACTCCCCAGACATTCAAATCCCATGGCCTATGGCAACAAACTTCTCTATCCTTGTCCCTTTTTGCACCTCTCCAAATTCTGATGAGCCAGTGAAACAGGTAAGTTTCTTCTGCCCCTCTATCACCAAACAGTATGTACAAAGTTCCATTTGCCCCCTTGAATTGTTCTATTTCTATAAACTGTAAAAAGGAACTGTTTCTATTTATTAAGGCATTGCTCTACCTTTAGATGAGGAATGTCACAAGCTCATTGTAATTATTAGCCTAGAGTAGGGCTAATTTTGAAATAGAAAGGAAAATATTCACAAAGTACTGATGATAAAATAATTTGTAAAATTTTTTTTGGTGAAATGCTTTATTGTCCAACTGGCAGGAAAACTGAGAGGGTTACTCACAGGAACTGTGGCACGTAGGTGGTAAGTTTTAAGGTCAGTTACAAATCACTGTGTATACATTTGCATATTGTATAGTGGCTGAAAATGAATGTGCTATTGTGAGCGTTTATTGAAGATCCCCACGCTCCAACTGACTCTGCCTGCTCCATTTCAGTATAGTCTCTGGTAATAGAATTATACTGTGAACAATATACATGCTGAAGAATAATAGATTGAAATTAATTCCCCCAGTGGTGCTTTCACTGCACCTTCACCTTCTTGGCAACTGTGAATATCTGTAGCTTATCTTAGACACTACACTAGGAACAGACATTTAAATTAATTTTAAGCAGCTTGAATTTTTTAAAAAATAAAGTCCTCTATACTTTTTTAAAGTTGCCTCTATTCTACTGCCCTCAGTTGTTCTACATTTTTCAAAAGTGCTCACATATACTTGAAACAATATTTTTTTTACCCTAAAACATTTTCTCAAGATTAATAACATAACCAAACACATACCATTTTTCTTGGCAACAATCAGGACTGAATTTCACTCCTGAAGTTTATCATTTCAGTCCAATTCAGCAGGACTTTATTTTTTATATAAGAAAATTTACAAAGACCCTCAAGCTGTAAAGAGATAGACACCCTCAGGTACCTGTCACAGGTAATCAGAAATCATACTCAGAATGTGTATTTCCCTTGTAAAGCCATTTGTCAGGAAGTCCAGTCTTGGACGCAGATCACTGCTTTGTAAATGAATCATCTGTTGTCTAAGATACTGAAGTGGAAATAAATCTTATGACATATCCTGAGCCTTTCTTCTGTTGATTTTTTTTCCTAGACTGGAATAAATTGAAGGATTATATCTTGTATTTCTTAGCTAGAGAGCTTAAAGAAAAGGACTTAGATATGTAATGAATAAAGATGTCTCCTGGGAAAGAAACAAAGAAAATAAAGAGTCAATGAATGAAATATTTGCATAGATAAACAGAAAGATCTGCCTGAACCTACAAAGGGATGACAAAGAAATGAAACAAAGCTCACCAATGGAAAAAGTAGTGAAAAATTACCGGATTTTGCTAGATCAAATACACCACTGTTCAAACTGGATCTGTTCTAAAATAAATAACAGTGAGGAATAGCCATGATCCATTGATTTTTTACTCCAGACAAACATTGTCTCAGCAGGCAACACATTTTATCATAGCTGAGTTAAGCTCCAGTAGCCACTCTTATTGTCTTCAGGAGTCTTCCATAGCCAATACACCTTAAATGCACATTTGAGTTCAGGCTTATGTACTGACTTTAGCAATACTTTCAGTTTTAAGTGTCTTCTATTCTTGGTTTGGGATCTTTTGGTTTTGTTTGTTTTTTGGGTTGTTTTNNNNGGAGAAGAAATACTTTGTGTGATCAAACTATACAGAAAAAAAAAAAAAGTGACATCAACAGGAAGCACTAGAAAAGCCTGAATTTTAAGCACCACATAAACACCAGATTAGTTCTTATCTTTAACGACAGAGAAGATCTTTCTAGACAGGTACATTTGACAGTTCTTGTTCACTAACCTCCCCCACTATGAGGAGATTCAGTTAATGGTCCTGATAACTGCATGGGTGCAATGCCAGCAGCTTTATCAACATGTGAGTGTCTGTGATGAGGATACAACTGACCTTAATTCCACTTTCAGACTCTTGCAGTGACTTGCTGTATGACCTTCAGCAAGGAACTTCTCTGCACACTGTTATTCCCAACGGGATAAAGAGATAATGATGTCTATCCACCTGGTAATGAGATTTGAGGGCTGCTGATAAAGTGCAGACCAAATTCTTGGTATTATCAGCACTTATATGACTTCAGCAGCATCAGTCAGTTAGCCTTTGCAGGGAGCAGGAGCTGGGTGGGAAGCAGTAATTGGAGGTAAAAGCAATTGCTACGGAGGTCTGCTTAATGTGGCATTCTGAGCATTGACTGGTATCATGGTGGAGTTTCTATGCGCTTTGTGTACCTTGTGCCTCAGAAAAAAAAGAGAAGGCAAGCAGCTTGCTGCAAAAAAAAAGCTTTTTCTTCAAATTTTTGTTTTGCAATGAAACTTCTGTTCCAGCTTTGATTGGGATGGTGGATGAGACCACTTCCAGAGCTCACTTTCAACCTAAAATCCTCTTTCATCCCAATTGGCTGCTGTTGCCTTAATTTCCTTTCCCCCTGTATGGCTGTTTTTCATATAATGCACTATTTTCCTTTGAAATCTTTAGTTCTCTCTCTGATCTAGTTCCTCAATATTTTTTACTTGACCCAACTAGGAGCCAAGAGAAAGTTACAAACAAAAAGTAACAAATGTTACTTTTAATATTAGGTCATCCTTGTCAGCAAAACATACACCATACACAGCACCTAGGCAAAGGCAGTGAACATACCAGTTAAAGGTCAAAGTAGTTCTGAAAATGCAAATGCCAAGAAAAGAAAGCTCTCATTCAAGTTTCATTTCTAGTCATTTATTGCATATTGTCAGTGGAAACCCAAGAGTATCCACCTGCTTCCTCATTATTGTCCATAATCACACCGTTTTCTACTCAAGCACAGATTGCTATCCAAGTTCATAAATGACTTTTTACAAGCTTTGACTTGCTCAGTATAAAAATGCAGAAACACTTTCATGCCAGAAATGGGGAAGCTCCACCCCACTGCATCTGACCCCAGCTGTCTTTGTAAAGATCTTGAATGCTGGAACTAGATCTGAAGAGGAAAATACTGTTTTATTTTAAAAGTGTGTAAATGAGTGATTATAACAGGTGCAATCTTTACTTTTACATAAATATTGTGATCATTCCAGGAGGTGAGGAGACCTTTCTCTAAAAGTCAGCCCATCTCATTTTATTGCAAAATTGTTTAACTGGTGCAATTTTTTTTTCAATAAAATATCAGAGAGTTTGCTTATCTGGAAAAGAATTCTAAGGAAAATTAATAGGACATTGCTACAGCAGTCTACATAGCAGAACTTGTGCAGTTCCCAATTTAGGAATTCTAAGAATTTTTTTCATTTTTGTAATTTTTTGTCATTTGCAGGGTTCTTATGTATACAGATGTTCTTCTGGATGGGAAAATGCATATGTTGAATGGATAAACATATGGATAAAATGGATAAAAAACAAAAATATTTTGATCCACTTTTATATATAATTTTTATTGCATGTGATACAATTATTAAAATGTGAAACAGAAGCAGAAAGGAAGGTATTTCATGCTGAAGAAATTAACCACACATTCAGGGAACACAGTGAAGTTTTTTCCCCCCACCCCTTTTTTCCTAGCACACTTTCAATCCTGCCTAGCCAGAAAGAAGGAAAAGTGAAAAACGGTGACAGAGGCTTATATGAAGACAAGTTTTCCTGTCAATATCCCTCATTTCCATGGGAGTATGGAGGATTTTGTGCACTGGTTTCCAGTTGTCACCATGACAGCTTGGAGGGACAGGCTGTAGCTCATCATAACGCAGGCCAAGCAATTCCAACCATACCCACTCCCCAGCAGGGATTCCACAAATGCACTGGCATTTCAAAAGCAAATAAATCAAATAATTGGAAAGGACATTTGTCATAGTTTTAGAAATTTAATTAAACTCAAGTCAAATAAAGTCACTATACACCTAGAGATTTGGAAACACAACCAACCATACCTCATGTAACAGTTTTAATGACTCAAAACTCTTCAGTAGGAGTGTGTTGGCCCATCAGACAGTGGACAGCATATACATTTTTCAATGATAACTGGCAGCAATCTGATCATTCCCAGGATATTTTGGCAACAGATACAAAAGTTAATGGCTTTACACTCCTTCTCAGTTCTAGCCTTAAGATGTGACTCGCTAGGCTTTTTGTTAAATATTGTCCAAGTCAAATGCTAACATGGGAATGCATCAATGTAAAGCATTAAATACATACTTCCTGTCAGAATTAGTGATGACTTTGTGAGTATTTTTTCTGAAGAAGGATTTGGCCAAGCTGGGAAGGAAAACTATGTTGAAATTTTGCTAAATTTTGTTTTCTGTTTGAATTCTCAGATAGCCTAGCACACATAACAAGTTTTCTTTCCTGCAAACTGGTTTGAGTGCATGAGGCCCCACTCAACATATAAAAAGGAAAACCATGAAGCATAAAGGTGATCAGTGTCAGAGTAGTGATGAGGGAAGCACTAGAGGCGAGCTGTGCAGTGCAGAGTGCTGTGATACACGGGCAAGAGAGACAGACCAGTGCAAATCAGCTGGTGTTCTCATCCATGCTTTACACTAGATGCATTGACAGCAGCAGACATGATGATTTATCTGGGAGAAAATAGCCTGGTAGTAGATACAGAACTCATTCAGTTCATTAAGATAGAGATGCCTATGATATCCTTGAGGCAGGCAATGCAGAATATAAAATGGATCTGGAAGAAGCACTGTCAAGTCGTGTTTAAAGGCATTAAAAATAAAAAGATGCAATTGAAAATACTTTGATAGAGCAGAGATTTGATAATGTGACCCTTCAGGCTTAAGGGTATTAAAATATGGTCTAAGATGTATTAGTTCTCTGTGTTAGCAAACCCAAAAGGATTACACTTATTCATTAGATATTCCGGCAGATGTAGTGAATGCAAACTTACCAGGCCCTTTGAAGAAGAATCTGACAGGATGCGTTTTCTTGTTTCCCAAGAAAATCACTTAGAGACAGAAAAACCAAGACTGATGTATTATCACCCATTGGATAACATTGCCATTGACCCCAAAGTAGTATTGCAAAGGTGAGGCTAGGTAGGGAAGAAGGGAAAAGGAATGCAGTTGGATAAAAATTAACCCGTTCTGGAATGTACAATGAGAGTCACAAGGTGTTTTAGACTATTGTCTATGCACAACAAGGGTTAACCTATTTCTGCAGCTACTGGTTGAAATGAGGAGAATAAAGTTGCTTCTGAAAAGATTGTAACTGATGAGCATTGACCTTTGATGTTTGACTGATTTGATTGTTTCCTGATATTTATTATTTAGCATTTATTGATCAGAAGAGGAAAGAAAAAAATGCCTCATTGCTATCTCAAATTAATGAACACTCTGAATTACAGAAGGTATAAAATTTTGTGGGAAATGATTGGGCTTCAGGCAATATTAGTAGATGTTCATGACAATTTTTTTTTTTTTTAAGAAACATTAATATGGAGCAGGCATTATGCAGTTTAAAAATAAATTTCCTGTTATTAGAGTAGGTCACTATTACAGGATGTTTGCTATGTAGAATAAACCTTTGGGGATAGCAATCATATTGGACAGAGAGCAGATTGTGACAGCAATAATAAAGTGAGCAGCACAACAGTGTGGGAAAGGCAGAAGAAAGAAAAAAACTACTGCACTGTATATTCTTAACAGAGATTCACATTGAGATGTAGGCTTAAATAATTATAAGAACTGAAAGTGTTTTCTCTTCTTTTACATGCATTTCCCTAGTCTGCTAGAATATGAAAAAGAAAACACCCTCTTATGGATTCATTTCATTTTACTTTTTTTTTTCTGATCCGTAAAAGACTCAGGATCCACGTGCAGCAGTGACAAACACTACATGTCACGCTATTGATCTGTGCTTACATATAAACCCACCAAGTCAACAAACTAAATGCCAAGCCCCTTCTGAGAAAGCCTGAAAGGAAAGCTGAATTGGATGGCAGACCATGAAAACATCTTGTTTGCTCTTGTTGAACACAGAAGACAAAACCATGAATGCTCCACACAGCCTGGCTGCCCCCAGCAACAAAATATGAGCACATATCTCAGCTGGCTTTTAATATCCCTGCAAAATTTTTAGGCAGAGGCAATCACAGCAGAGTAGGATTCCATCTATGTAGGACTTTAGAGAGCTATCTCAGCAGCTTGACTTGAAGCCAGATGCAAACAGGAAATCAGTACAGCTGTTTGTGTCTGCTGGTGCACTTATTTTCTTTATCTGGGGTTTTATTTTACATTCATCACCCTAGTATCAGGGCACTTCTATTCACAGCATCTAAAACAATCATGTGCACCAACTCAGGTTTCCAAAGGGCTCTCAGAGGTATCTTAGGAAAAGCACCACGTATTAGTCAGGTCTGGAATCCTACAAAATTGAGGCAAAGATTGCCCGATGTCACAGTTTATATGTCATAGTTGAAAAGGGTCCAGCTGCAGTGTCAAAGCCATCTTCAACATACAACCTTTGGACCTGCTGTGGAACACCCAACACTCTTCCAACCTTCAGTGACACACTCGTAAGCTTTAATCATCCATCACCTTCTAATACGGGGTTGATATCATAAACCTTTTGGGAAAGTGAATTTGGCGTTTTGTCATGAAGACACACAAGTTAGTGCAGTGCAGGACACTCTGTCTGGATGAAAGTTTTAGGGTTCAGTAATAAAAAAAACTTAATCAGGAAGGAAGAACGGTGCTTCTCTTCTCTGGTGTGAGTTTTGTCACCTCAGGCAATGCTGTAAGCAAACTGAGAAGGATGGCTTTGGTCATCACATAGGCTCAATAAAAAAGTATTCAGCTCCGTATATCCTGATTGAGAATCACTTAACAGCTTCATTATCTCCCTTAACATCTTCATTTTGAAGTAGCACTATTTTGGCAAATGAAACTCTATTTATCTAAGACTGGATGGAGACTGGTCAATGGACAGGTGTTTAATGAGAAGACTTCTTAGAACAAACCTGAGCTCCTTAGCTGTGGCCAGATTCAGCTGCATGGATGCTACTCATTCCAAGGAGAAGATGGACGAACCATGTTCTTCAGACGTTCCAGTGTCATTATTTCAGAGGCTCTGAGCTGAGCAAGACAGCCTTAATGACACAGTCCATCCAACACATCTATTCCAAAACAAGAAAGAGCCTCTGCACACACTTACTCTGTCATCCTAGGATTGTCCTCTGTTATGCCAACCCCTTCATTGTGTTTTCTTGACACAGAGTTTAGTGTTTGCACTAATGAAACATAATCTCCTCTTTGCCCGGAAACATTCTCAGAGCAGCAGGGTCTGAGACCAGCGTCATTGATTTTATACTAGGCCAGAAATACTGTTTTAAGTAATCCCTTGCTGACTGTGACACATCAAAGTGCTGATGCAAGGGCAGGGGTCAGTGGCTTGGGTTCTCCAGTCCATCCATGATACTCAGTTGTTTTCTAGTACTGCATGAAAGCTGTATCTTGTTACTTAGCATTAATCTCCTTTGTAGGGTCCAGATGCCAGCTCCCTGGTTGTCCCTGGGGCATTACCAGGAGTGGGAGGAGTGGCCATGAGCTCCATGTCTGCCTTCTTCCCTGTTGCCTGAGCCAGCTGTGCTAGTAATTTCTCATCATTATAAAACAGTTTGAAGTGTCTTTTGCTTTATGCCAAGGACTGGGGTAGGCAGTGCCCAGCACAGACAGAATAAAACATGACCTTTGCCCTTCTGTTCTCATAACTTGTAAATGAGCATAGCTTAGCTGGTCCAGGAGCCTGGCCAGCATGTGACAAAAGAGAATGAGGAGTTAAGTGTTCCCTTCCTCTCCCAACTATCTGAATTTCATTTGGCCACTCCATGGCTGAAAGCCACTGCACCTGTGAGTATATCCCAGGGGGTCACTGTGGCCTGTCTGCCTCAAATGTCAAAAAAATTGGCAGATCCTAGAGTGGGAAAATGAAGAATAACAGGGTCTGCAACACTGGATTTTCATTTTGGATAGTAAAAAACTATTTATTTTCCTTTGATTATAGAGCAATCATGCTTCTCTGAAATAAGGCTTGCAGACTTAACTATAACTTCTCTCTTAATTGGATGTTTGTGAATGTAAAGGTTTCTACTATGACTTGTGAAATGAAACAAAAACATCATTTCTACATTAATTTAATTCTTCTATTTCCAACCATTCTTTCACAATCAGGTTTCCTTGATATGCTTAATCTTTTGCAATGGTTTCCATGGCAACTCCTCTTCATTGTGGTGACACCATAGACTCCAGTAATCACGAAGCCAAACTTTGCCAAGGGATTGGCTTTTGCTTTTTTCCCGCTGTCTCTGCCACAGCAGCCCCTGCCTGCTTCCTCCTGTGTGCCCCACCTTCCCCACAGGAACACTGAAAGGCAGGGGTAGGAAACACACAATGGGACGTTATTGAGGTTTTATGATTAGTGCTGCACACAAGGCTCCCTTTTCAATTCCCATTATACATTGCTGTTTACTGCTTCATTCCCTATAAATCCCCAACAGAAAGGTGAGATTCTCATAGCTGTTCATCCTCAGAAGCACAAAATGTCATCCTGGCTGTAGAGCCCAGCCCTGCAAAACAGCCCAGCCTTTCTCCAGAGCACAGCATCACTGCGCCTAGTGCTCAGTGACACAAAGCAGCCTCTTCTCTTCAGCCTCAGCTGGGGGCACAGTGCATGAGCTATCTTCTTCTGCACTGCACACATCCCTCCCAGCATTGCAGACACAGTGCTTAGCTCCTGCCCTGCAGCACAAACCCACGCTGCAGTTTGCAGCTGGATGAAAATTGCTGACACCGGACTGAGATGGCTCCAGGAGAGTTTGGTTAGACACTGCAAGAACTGTACTTTGTTGCTCCAATTTCCTTCCTACAGTTTACCTCCCCCTCCTCCAGACCAACCAGCTCTGAGGAATGGACTATGTGACTGGCAAATCAAACATTATTATTAATCGCTGTAATTACTTTTCTTGGCCCAATTGCAGAGCCTGGGAAGCTAACCACAGTCTCTAGAGTGCAACCTTAACTACAACATGTTTCTGAGCCACCATTACCTCATTGTTAGTCATGTTTAACCAGAAAGAATTGTGAAACTTCTTTTTCCCTGAACCCTCTCAAACCACGTACACTGCACAGATCTGTGTGAGAATCTCTATATATATCTCTCTGTGCTTCCATCTAACCACTGACTTTGCCAAAACCTCAAGTGTCTGGTTCAGGCTGAGGGATCGACAAGTATTCTTCCTTCCCCTAGTCACAAGTAGTGTGAGTAGTTTAAAAACAGCAATTATACAATTTTCTATCTTTAAATGCCCACAAAATAAAAAATGTCCTCTTCTGAAAAGCATCAGTTACAGGGTAATTAATTGATGACTGTGAAGTCACCAAACAGAAAATTTATTGAAAATCACTGTGCCTCTCAGCACACTCCCTGATTCTTATGTTCATCACTAGCTCCTCATGCTCAGTGTTAAAGGCCAGTGCATGGTCCCAGCACTTGTTCCTTGTCCCAGGTATTCCTACCTGACCCTTGCATCTTTCTGCACAAGAATGTAACTATCTCCAAACCGAATTTTTTTGAAGGGTTACCTATCTCTTAACTCAGTGAGTTGATCATACCTTGCTACCGTGCAGGTGCTAGTATTAGCAAGAGGCAAAGAGCAGGACTAAGTTCAGGTGAGAGTGAGGTGGAGGAGACCTTTTGTTTCAGGTGTCATTTTATGCATTGTTTTTTCTTACTATATTTACTATACTGTGTATTACTCAAAAGTAAATATACAGTGAAAAGGAAAACTTTTATGGCTGCACCTTCTACCCCCAGGACATCAGGATGTTTTCTTAGATCACTGCCATTTCCTTTCTGCAGGGACTGACAAAACTATTTTACAGGCAGGAATGTATCTGTGGTTTTCTACTGCACATATCACCTGAGACAGATGAAACGCGCAAACCTGCTTTTGGCTTAAGCTAAAATTGTACCTGAGGTTGTCCACATTATAACAGAAAAATTATGTGATGTGGTAACATCACAGCCCTTCTCAGCCACTCAATGAATGTGGTTGCCGTATGGTTATGAAAGTGACTGGCATTTTTCAACCTCTGCTCTTCAGCTAAAAGCTACTTTGCAGCCTGAGTGGAAAGGGCTGATGATTATAGAGCCAGCTGGGTGAGGGAGAGGGAGGGAACAGCTCAGACACATTCTAGCCAGAGTTTCTTAGCAATCATCATCATCAAGCAGAAGGGATTCTGGTTCTCATTGTCTTTGTACAGGCAGGGGTAGGCAGGTTAGTGCTAATTGCCAGCTACCTGTGAACACTCGATTTAAAACTCAGCAGCCACTTTGGCGTTTTTCAGACTTGAGTGAAATGGCAGGAGGACTCTGCCTCTGCAGAGGTGCTGTCCATGGGTAAAGTAAACTGACGGTAGGGCAGAGAAACTCCCTGGCCAAAGCAGAGAGGCAAGAACAGCTTAGCCCCTCCTGTGGCACTGCTTTGCACCGATGGCCAGCCACGCTGAGGGAAAAGCCTGGGGCTTTGCAATTGTTTGGATGGCAGAAGAGCTTCTCTTTCAGCTTTAGAGCTAAACTGTAGGAGAAATGCAGCCTCCATCCCCAAAGAGTTATGAGCAGAGAAAAGGCACAGTTCTGTGTTCAGTATAGTGAACTTATTCATGCACTTGCTAAAGGTGCCTCTGTCGGGGACTCTGAACTCAGTGCAAAAGGTTGTTACTGTTTCCCCACTCATAAAGAGCTCTACTGAGCAATCAGATACTCAAAAGAACTTTTCTGCTACGCTTGTGTACTCTGCTGCCAGGCACAAATGATGCCGTGGTGGCATGGGATGTGTGTAAAATTGATGGACAATCATCCCTCCATAAGAAAGATGTAGCAGAGACAGAGCAGCAGTTGTTCCTGTGTTCATAAAAACAATGAAAAGACTTGGATTAATCATTGCCAAAGTGCAAGTTAACTACAATAGTGAGAATTTTCATGACTACTTAAATGAGACAAGAAAATGTGCTAGTTTGACCTTTAGAAAAAAAACCAGTGTAGACCTGAAAGTCTAGTAAAGGTCCTTCTGGCCTTGGCCTTTTTTTTTTTAGACCTGTAAATATTACTCATTAGTTTCTAAAACTTGAATTAAAACTTGAATTGAATTGAATTGAATTGAATTGAATTGAATTGCTTATAGAAAAAATATGTTTGTAATTATTTATAGGCAGGAAATTTTATATGCAAGAAGAGAACTTAATGCTGAAAATCTGGCCCTAGAAAAATTAGTAATGAATGCTCCAGTCAATATTTCCCAAACACTTCTCTGCTGCAGTGCTGGCCAAGCTTTTCTGTTTTAACAGTTGCATTTTGGTGAGGCACCTGTAAAAGTACGTTTTTCACTAAAATGGAACTTTTGCTAAGGGGAGCAGAAGAAACCAGCTCTGACATTTTTATGATCCCCAAACACAGGCAGCCATTCAGACTACAGATACAGGAGTCATCATTCATATAGTTCTAGCTGCTGTTTCGGTTTGGTTTTCTGCCATGACTGTAAGGGGATCTTACTTTTAGCAAGTTCCCTATCTAACAAGATTCCCAGCCAAGACCTTGACCATGGTTGGGGAAGCATTTTGTGTTCAGGCACCCCTGATTTGAAGAGCCCTGTTGTGAATTCTTGGCTGTTTTTATTTTGCTCTTCCCAAATCCTGACAGACTCTCAGAGAGGGGATATGTGCATACACCTGGTGCACACCTTGAGGAAGCTTTCTGTCTATTGCTCTTGAAATTCCTATGAAGGGAAGTCACTGGGACAACTGACAGCAGAGCACACAACCAGAAAATACACTTCTTTGTTCTTCCCTCAGCCAGTCATGTTGACTGTCCTCAGTGTCTCCAGTGAAGGCACAAGGGAAGCTGCAGGCGCCTTATGCTGCTACTTCTCCTTTCCTCCAAGGACTGTCACTTTCAGCAGCCCTATGCAAGGAAGGAATATAGTCCATTAACTAATTTATCAACATTTACATTGCAAATATTATCTAATTAAATAACACCGCTTCTTTAGCATTTACTGCATAGCTCTAGCAAGAGTTTACTAGCTGGATAAAATATCTCAAAGGAGCTTAGGAGTTTAGCTTTCCAGTCACTCATTCCATTTGGTGTTATCTATGTTTATTTTTTCTCCTCCACCTACAGATACATGAGGCAATGAAAACAAGCTGCAAATCCACATACTTGCTTTTGGAGTCTCTGATCCTTAAGACAAATGAACAGTTATTAAAACAGTTATCAGGCACTTACAATCTAAGTGTTGCTAATGGATTTTTTTTCTCCTTTTCCTTTCCACTCTTCATAATTTATGCAACATTTGTTCACAGAAGTGCAGCTCTGGCTGATACAGTAGCATAAAGAGACCAACTTACCTGAAGCAAAATAATAACAGATCTTTGGGGAAATCCCACCATGACAGGAGCCAAGAGAAAGAAAAGCAGAAGTTTAGAAAGCTGGACTGAAATGAATCCAAGGAAAACATGCATACACCAGCTACTTCATTTCAAAGGAGGCAGGTGGCAGGCTTACATCCTCCTGTTCTTCAGCTATCATTTCCTTTTGTGGTCATTTTTCATATGAGTCTCTTCCTTTTCTTGCAAGGAAAAATCTGAATATATTCTTTCTGTACTGTGCTTGCAGTTTCCAACTCAGCTTACACATAAAATAATTCAACCGCAGCTTCCTACATTCCAAGTTTATCTTGCTTCTGCAATCGCTTTCCTCTCCTCTCTTTTGGATACTTCAGCCTCAAGAGGATGTGGGCAAATCAAAGGGAACTGAGAGAAAACAAGCTGAAGGAATTAAGAGACTGAATGAAGGCGCATTAAAATTGGGGTAATTTATGACATAGTGAAATGCAATATCTGTCCAGCATTCATGCATTTGGCATGAAACAATAATAGATTCTATCCTTGACTCTCAGTGTCTTAGCATGCTGTTAGCAGTACAGCTCAATCACAGATGTATTGAACAATCAGTTCAGAAGAGTTCAGTCAGTCAAGCACACATAAAAAAACTTCTGCTTTTTCAGTGCTGGAAAAACACACTTATCTCTTTTTTTTTTTTTTAATTCTATCAAGCAGGTCTTCTATGTGGCCGAAGGTGATTAAATTCCAGTTATTTGAGACCATAGGAAAATGAAATTTACTGGAATTTAAATATTGCAAGAATTCAGGAGGGAGAACAAATACTGAAAGTACAAGTGAAGGTAGAGCTGGGGCTGGACTAAAGGAAAATAATGCCATATAATGATATAGGAAACTCAAATCTTAATAATGAGATAAGCATTAAGAAAAGATGTAGTATGTCATGAAAATATTTTAAACCTGAAAATTTTAACTGGGAAAACTGAAAGTATAAATCTAATGCAGGATTTTATATTAATTTACTTACTATTATTTGTATTGTTTTTAACAGCACAAAGAAAGGGAAGACTGGACAAATACTCACAGTGATTATTCAATGACTGCTTCATATGCAATAAAAATAAGGTCCATAATTCATCAAAGGATAAATTCAATGCTTTAAAAGTTGTTCTTAGTTCTAGGTCATTTGCTTTACTATGACTGCATAATAGCAGGGGCAGAAATAGATGAGGCTCATGTCTTCAGACAGAACACACATGTTTTGGATATATATATATGTTCATCTCTGAGGACAAGGAAGCTATAATGTTATTGTAATATGGGTTGTGTAAACCCTGTTCAGCTTTATGATACACAATATGCACTTAAGTAGTTGGATAATAAAAAGTTGTGTCTTGTTTGTAGAAAACACCTTTTGCTTTAGCCTAGGAAGATATTCACAAGAGCATCCTCTCAGGCACTCTTGTGAGTATTCATGCTGCATCTCAGTGGATAGCTCCTGCTGCATTACAACTTAAGGCAGGGCCATTTCAGCGCAGAAATCTCAAGGAAGAAATGAGTCATATCTAAAAAAAGCAAACCCAACCCAATCCTTCCATGTGCTGCACAGCTAGTGAAGGTTTGCGGCTGTTGGATTTGTATCCTGTGTTCTCCAGTATCACCAGTAACTCTATGTTTCTTCTTATTCTCACACCTTCACATCCCTAACTCTTTCCCTGCAGTGCGAGTCCAAACCACCAGTGTGTGGTAACTCCCAGGAATTCTATGTCATTTTCCTTCATTAGCTGCTGCTGCCTTCATTGTCCCTGCACCTAGTGAGCTCTCTGGTGCTTCCAAAAGCTTCCTCATCCTCTCTGCTCCCCATGATACCGTTCTCTTGCCTCACAAAGTGGGGATTGCCCACTACAACAGCCTGAGACATTTTATTTTATCACTAAGGAGCCTTTGCCAGACCTTGAAAGTAGGCAGGGGATGGAAGGATTGATAGTGCAGGGCTTCGTTCTCATTCACTGCCAGCACCTCTGTGACCAGAAGCCCGGACAGGCAGGGTCTGTCTCACTGCTCAGTGCTACAGCACAGCTGGGAACAGGCTGATCTGGACTGAATTGTCTCTTCTGAAAAGGATCTTTCTGCATTGGTAAACATCAAATTTGAATAAACCTGATAGCTCTGAGACATTTAATCCTTTGTCAAATTTGCTAAACTTTCATCACAACTTCTAAAATTCCTGGGTGAAGTCATGAGTAGATAGACAGATGGACACAGACAAACAGCTCTGTTTGCACATCTCATCACATTTCATTAGACAACCAGGGTAAGAAACGATGAAGTTGCAAAAGTAGCACTGCCTCTATCTCACCAAAGCAGCTACTGAAACAATATAAGATTTGTCACTCCTGTTTCTCAGAAAAAAAGGCTTACTTCCATAACTAGATCTATGCTTGATGAACCAAAGCATGAAACCATATTTTTCTGATCCAAGTTATCTGGACATCATTGTCTCCTAATTTTCTTTTTCTAATTTTCTCTACTGAGGGAACTCAGATATACACACACACTTGTACACCTAAAATGCCTATGTCACACCTGCTTGGTCATAATTCAGCTTAGTTATGTAAGAACTAATTGGAGATATTTTTTTTTTTCCCCCTCAGGAAAGCAAAACTATTTTCAATATCATAAAAATTTTAAATAATCCAGGTTGGCAATTTAAAGTTATTACTGGATTCATTAGAGCTTCAGTATCCTACCTACTGCTGAGTTGCTGACAGGACGAGATTTAGCTGAAATCAGTGGATCCAATTAGAGCCAGGGGTTCACACATTGAGTACTTCCAGAGTACAAATTATTGGTGACATTTCTAAACAGTGATTGACACTGAAGCCAGCCCAGGTTTCCTATACTGCTATGGAATATTATGAAAAGGACTGAACTTTGTAACTTTTTCATGGCACTGGCAAAAAAAGAATCTACTCCCACTTATTTGTTATAATTTATTTTTCAGCACAGACTTTTTGTTTCCAGAAAAATTGAAAAAAGGTCCCAACATAAATCAGGATTCAAAGTTGTATTAAAATGTATCAAGGCTGTGGTTGCAAAGGGCCACCTTCAGACATGGGGATTGTTAGATTCACCTCTGTGCAGAAAAATTAGCCTACTACACAGATACTAATAGTTGCTTAAAGTCTCCATTATCAACCCATTACTGTGAATAAGAAATAGGTGAGATGATCTGTGTTTACTAATTTTCATCTCTTTTACAATGATTTCTTTGAAATGTTTTTCTAATCTAATTAAAATTCATTTTGGTATGTCATTTATTAACCCAGCTGATTCCCAATTATATCTCCCTGCAAACCTTGTCTCTCTTAGAACATTATAAGTACTTTCCAAATATAAATAATTAATAAGACAAGCATGCCTTTCTTATCACGGGTTGTGTGTTATCAACAGAGTCACAATTCACATTTGGTGCTGCAATCACTTTGCTTCTAGCAGCCACTCAAGTATCAATCCTTCTGGGTGCTATTGCAAGGAAAGAGATTTAACCATCGTGGATGTTCTACATGGTAAGATAAGGAGGCATGCATGTGGGAGAAGTCAAGGTCAATTACCTCAGTGTGGGTATTCTGTTATTGGTATAACAAATCGTCAAAAATTTAGGCCCTGATCCTGTAATTATTTTGTGCACAAAAATCATACGGGCATCAAAGTGAATTAGTTCAGCGCAGAGTGTAAGATCAAGCATCCAGCAAAATGTTTAATATTTCAAGTGTATCATTCTTCCCAATACTGCTCTGTCAAAGTAAATGAAGCAGAGTAATGTACATTGGGGAAAAAAAAAATCAACCAATTCCATTTTCCCCCTTCCCCATATAAATAAATACTAAAGATTCCAAGACATGAAAGAAAACCCCGAGGAATATAACCTGATTGGCAAAATTTTGCCTAAGGTGTTGTAATAGACACCACAAAATATATGTTCAATCACTGAGTTTCCACTATATTCCTCATTATAGCTGCGACTGGCTGAGTTATTCATTATTCATAACACACCCTGTGAATTTATCATAATATTATTTATACAGTAAAAATGATCACCTAAGACTGATGGCATTTGTTTGTTTTCCACTATATGCCCCAAATCTTATATAGCAGGGGCACATTTCTCATTTGCAAACTGGCCAACAACAACTGCAATATTAATAATAATAACAACCATAATAATAATAATAATAATAATAATAATAATAATAATAATAATAATAATAATAATACTTTCTGCTCTAATCTTCAAATAAAGTCTCATTCTGTCTAATTCCGTGAAAACATTACTCTTCATGAATATAAGCAAAGCAAAAAATGGTTCTAAGTTGCATCAATTGCTAGTGAATTACAACAGAAAATCAAGGTAAGATGCCACTACCACAGACATAATTGAAAACCGTAAAGAATGGCTCAATAAACCTGAACATGCAATCCTGCTGTGAGTTGTTTACCCCTAAGGAAGTTGTGTCCTTCACAAACAACAGAGCTGAGGAACATCTGTCAGTCATGAATCGGAGTCCCCATCTTCCCTGTCACTTTGTGTAGTCTGCAGTACTACAAAAAAGGTTTCAGGAAATTCTGTTGGTCTGCTCCTAAAACACCTGTATTAGTCCTGAAGTGCTCTCAGTGTATCAGCACAATCTTTCTGGATCAGCCAGAGCAATGATTCCGGTCAGTGGAGTAGCAATATTGATCAGGATGCTCAGATGAGGTAGTTAGGTTCATATTTAGCTGAAGCCCAGGTTCACCATTTTCTTCCCCCTTTTTGCAGCTCAGAGGCTTGATCACTCTGGCCTAGTGGGTCTCACAAAATTATGTGTTCTTCAATATTGTCTCCATATTTATTTCTATTACAGCCTTCAAATATATCAGAGAAAATACCTTTGGCTTTTTCTTTTTGCAAAGCTTTTTGGAAATTTGACTAATTCCCAGTTCTCTCCTTCAACATTGATGCATTTCCTTCCTTATTCCCTTAAAGACTCTTATGTCCACACATCCACACATTCCTAGCTTACAGATACTGGCAACGAAGATCTCTCACATGATAGTTGACTGTAATCTTCTACATNGGATCCTATTGCTCAATATCCACCATTCCATCTGGGATGCATAAAATTCCTAACCACTGTGTTTTGTTGCCTAAAGATGCTTCCAATCTTCCTGGCTATAGCTGCACTACTGAACAAACAAGTCCTTTACTGCCAAAAAGCCCAGCCAAAAGTAACTGTCCCACAGACTCTTGATTGAACTTGGACCAAACAGTGGCCTGAGAACTCTAACACAGAACTCTTCAACATCTGACCATTGCTGCAATTTTCAGAGGTTGTGTCTGTTAGATTATGTTTGCCTTCTCAAATTCCCTTTAAGACGTGCATGTTTAAAAGAAAGACATCTTGTTACAAACTACCATTATGCCAGGTTATGTTACCTATCACCTATTGCTGCTAAACAATTACAAGCCTAGAAGAAAGACCTGCCAAGCTGCCAATAGGAAAAGAAGACTTTTCTTAACCAGATCATTTCTCATATTCTGTCACATTTGAGGGGCTGCACAACAAAGTCTCAATGCAGAGCTCTGCTGGAGGCAATTTGATTCCAGAACTGACCATCAATATTGGCTTCACCAAACTCCTGAAGCATCCATCCTTTCTTCTCCCAGGAATCACATGCATTCAGTTGGACAGGCACAGGTTTTTCGGGTTTGCTCAGGTTTTCACCCAGAAGACAATAAGGAAAGAGGGAAAACAGCCTTTATTGGCTCGCTTCCTTCCCCTAACACATTCCAGTCCCCACCCTTCTCCTGGTCTAGGAAACAGAAATAGTTGCTGGAGCTTTCACATTCCTCTGGAGGCCTCCACAAAGGCTTCATGCACAGAGGGAAAATTCTGCTCCAGGATAGAAATCCACAGGGCCAAAGGGATGTTCTGTTTGTCCAGCTTCTCTACATTCTCAAAGCACTTGGCCAATCTTCATCTCCTATATTCTCTTTCTTCTTCCAGCATGAGAGTTCATCTTCCCAGGTCACACACAGGAAAACTCTGCTTACACCACAGAGACACTGTTGCTGCTCCCATGGCTGTGCTCTGTAGTCTTCTGAGAACAGATAGGAGCTCACAGTGTACTCCAAGGCAGCAGCTGCTTTTTTTATAGCAGAATGTATTTGCTGGGCTTTGGCACGGGTCTAGCCACATCCTCAAAGCTTACTATCATTTTCAAGCAAAAGCAGAGTTTGTTCCCACAGACCTGCAGCAGATATTCTGGAAATATCCTTCTATCTGCTCATTCTCCCATGCTATGTTTTCCTCAGTCTGTGGTTTGTTGGGTTTGTTTTGGGTTTTTTTCTGACAGTTTTATAATTCTTTTGTGGGAAACCTCCCAAGTCCTGAGACCATGATTCCAGCTCCAGTATTTTTCCCAGATATAGTGCAAACTAATGCCACGGTAAGTGGGTTTGTGAAAGTCCAAAAACTTTCCTTCATTTCCTTGTTCTAGGAAATATACAAAAAATAAAATCAATTTCTCCCTGGAGCTGCATCAGTGCTTAATGTTTCAGAGGATTTCAGTGACCAGATCATTGGAGCTGCACTTCTTTCCCTTTAAAGGAAAGCAGACAATTAACCTGAATAAACTGTAGTACTTATTTCTAATTCTGTCACATCTGTAATACCTACCCATCCCAAGAATCTGATATTACTACACCTTTAATTGTGGTCATGGATTGCCCTCTCCTTTCCAGATCTCTTTCCCTTAGCTGTTAATCCAATAGCATCACACTCTGATGTCCTCAGTCCTCTCTCATCTTCATTCTCCAGACCATTTTCTGGACCTGTAAATTTCCATGGCTCAGAGATTAGAAGATGCTTGCAGGGTCCTTAGAGTCCTCTGGTTCAGGAAGAAGGAATTAATTAGGAATTAAACATTTCCTCCATGTAGTCTCATTATAAGTACAGCCACTTTTCCCTATGAATATTATTTCCAAATATAAAATCATAGAATATCCTGAGTTGGAAGAGACCCACAAGGATCATCAAAGTCCAGCTCCTATACTTTCCTTCTCAGAAGGTACTACTTTCATGGCCAATCTTTTATTTAGTCATCTTCTTTGCTAGGTGTGTGACTGAAAAGGCTCTCTAGTCATTGCACACAAAAATAAATTCACTGTTCAGACCAATACGTTAACAGAATTTTTATATTCAGGAGCTTTGGCAGTCAGCAGATTCTCATAAACACTGACATAACTCAATAATTAGTCAGAATATTAAGTTAGCCAAAGAAAACCAGCCATTTTGTGAGGGCTTTGTGAGTTAAATAGTCTCAGTGAAGAGTCCAGAGGTGCCCAAGTTAGTGCAAATTGGAGGAGAAGAAGAAGAGAAGGATGTGCAAGGCACAGGAGCCAGAAGCAGGGAGAAGTGGGAAGAAGGCACGGAAATAACCTTTCCTTCTTGTAGCAGCAGGAGACAAGTCAGCCAGCTCTGCTGTTCTCTTATCTTCCCCTCAAGATGCATTTTCAGTGTGTTCACCACCAAGCCTCACTGGCTGAGGCATTGGGATGGGTGTAGTTGAGGAAGACTATTGTCGGTCAAGACAAAATAAGTGTCCTTATAATCTAGTTGTGAAGTAGTCATTCAACTGCCAAGAAATACTATTCCAGATGTCGTGATTTCACTGTTCATTAAAGCACTTGAAGAAAATGCCTACTTCTGCGGTTTTGAGTGAAGTTTCCTTCTGGACAAGAGGTCTGACTTTGCTCAGTTTGGACATGTTGAGATAGGTGACTTGGGAAATGCATTTACACCCCTGCTCAGGGAGTTGTCATCAGGCAGTAATTGTGCCATGTGCTGTGGAGGTGACTGGCCCTGCACCACAAACAGCCAGTAGACAGATTGCACAGAAGGGTATTTCATTATATTGGAAAATATTTCTGAATAACAAATGTATCAATGGGATCCAGAATCTTAAATTGCAAACAAGGCAAAAAAAGCTACATTTGCTGGGTAGTTTATTTCCAATACATAATTTAACCTCTTCCAATAAAAAGTTCTGCATTCTGAAACAGAGAATTGTCTTTACAGGAATTTTTCCTGGTGCAGCATGACTTGTTCAAAGTCATCTCTACTGAATTCTGGAGGGCAGTATGTTTCAGGATAATAGTTTGGATGTCCTGTGAAATGTTAGTTGCAAAATCTCAGCTGCAAAATCTCCTCTGCTCTTTGAGCTCAAGCTGTACATAAAATAATGAGAGCTTCAGGCAGCTCCTTCTCTCAAAGCTATAATTTATGTCAATAGATAGGAGGGAATTAGTGCAAAGCATAAATTAAATTAAATTAAATCCTTTCACTACACTACTGCTTTCCAAAAATTTTATTTCAACAATTCCAGTACAGACCTCAGCAGTAGGAAAGTCTTAAATATTATATTAATCAACAAGTGATAAAAAGATTCTTAAAAAATAGCAACATAAAAATATCCACAGGAAAGCACAAGACTTCTGAATATATACTTACTTTCTCCAAGATTTATTTTTCCTTTGTCCTTAAAGAAATTCAAATTAATTTTAAAAATGAGGACATTCTTAATGAGATTCTCACTGAAATGTTACAAGGCTTAATTTGTGTGAAAGTACCAACAAGTTTATTCATTTTGTAGGAGTGTGGAATTTGCTTCACGTAATACTCAGGACTTAGCTACAGCTTTGATAGAAATGTTATTTGGTAATTATCTGCTCTTCCCTCGGGGACAAAGTAATTAATTCTGTTCTGCAGTTCACAGCATATCCTGGTTTTACACACATATGAAGGATGAATTTTGGAAGATTATGATCAATAGTTACTCTATTGACAACCAATAACTCATCATCCTGACAGCTCCATGACTTTTAAAGAAAATTGAGGAACACAAAAGTCAAACTTCCCTTTTTAACCTTTTTATTTGTATATTGGTGGGGGAGAAAATAAATCTAAAGAAAGTAAAAATTTTAAATTAGGTTTCATGAAAGAATTAGATGACATTTTGTATATACACAAAGAAACTAGCCACTCAAAATTCATATTTTTAATAAGTCACAGCTAAAGTAAAGCCCATATGTTGTCCCTTATTTGTTCTTTTTTTGATTCTTTTATTTGAGTCTTAATTCCTTTCCCTTAGAGTAGAGAATAATTTAATGTTCAGGTTAAATACAGGTTTGAGCAATAAATTTTAGGCACAGGTGAGGAGATAATAGTCCATTACAGAGCAGCTCTGTGTGTTTGGAATTAAGGTGTTCATCACAGCCTTAATCAGTGTGGTGTTTTTCATACTTAAAAAGAACATGCACAGAAGAAGCTCATACCAGCTGCTAAAAATCTAAGTACAGAGATCCTAGAAATGCTGTCTTTGTGAAGAAGAGGAAAAAAATGTTCCTACTGGTATTTTGTGCCCAAGTATTACTTAGTAGAGGGCACTGCTTTCAAGAAAAAATGCTTTTGCAGATATTTTTTTGCCTGCAACAAGGGAAGTCCCACCTCAGTAGGGCAATGGGGGAAAGGAGTGACCTCTGGGGATTCTTATATAAGATCTGACTCATTCCCCATCCCAGATACCACAGCCTGGGCAAAGCATTTTGGCTAGAGAGTTGTGATTTCCTCCATGGATTTTTTGTTCCAACATCTTCTGGTACAGATGCAAAAATACAGCGTGGAATTCCCGGTTTTCAGTCTAGCCTATCCCTTGACAGATCCAATGAAAAGTTCATCACAAAAAACACTCTTGTATAAACAATTATCCTCTTTGGGAAAGGTCACATCTTCTCCTATATGTGAGGTAGTCTGTACTATAAACACTTATTGGACTTCTGTTTTCCCAATTGAAAATTATTGATAATTATTATGATAATAGCATTTTCTACCCAACAGGAAAGTTGTGTCAACAAATGTATTAAAATTGTCAGCTAATTGAGCTATAGAAACACAAATACTGATACCGTAGCAAGGAACTAGGAACTTACTTTTCTTATGTTTTCACTGTCCAAAACCAGCCAGCTCTGAAACAACTGAAATTCTCATTTATTCCATCAGCAACTAAGGGACTTGGCACCAGCCGCTTAATTGGTGCTGGCCTTAGTCAGTTTTGAAAAAGCTTGTGGATGTAATCTGCCAATAAGCCAACAATTAGATGTTTTACAGGAAACTATTTCATTGACAAAAATTAAGTTTAGAAAGAAGGAGTCAGAGGACTAGAACTGGCTGCATTTCACAACAGTGCTGGTAATAAATCTTGACAATAAAAGGGAATTAAATACTTAAGCCAGAAAAGTTAAATCACTAAAAATAAAACTAGAGACAGATTACATTCATCTCCCAGATCTCACTTGAATATCTGACTGGAAAAATTTTCTACCACTATAGCTGCAGCATCCCAAGAGTTTCACATCTGCCTTCACCCATGCAACTTTTCCAATCCAGAAGATAAATAATGAGTGGTGTTCCTTTCTTCATTATGTGTGCTTCACCTTGTGGCCAAGATAAAACATTCAATGTGGACAAGTAAACAGCAGTTATGTCCAGCAAAGATGTCCCTCGAGGATACTGTCCGGACTCAGAGTGACATTAGTGAAAGAAAGAAAACCAACAAACCAACTAACAAACTAGAACTACCAGACCATCAAAGGTCTGAAGAAAACCCTTCCAAGCCCAGACCGCAGAACGCCTCTGTTTTTCCACACAAGGCACAGCCTGGCTCTGGCAGCCCAAACACCCACTCAAGCTTCAGGCAGCCAGAGACTCAGGATGTGAGTAGTCCTTGTGCTCATTGCATGAGTATTTGCACCTTTGAGTAAAACAAGCCTGATTCTTTCATCACAACCAGGAAATAAATGGTGTGCCAATCAACAGGAGAAACAGAGCATCAGCCGGCCTCTATTTCTTCTCCCCTATCTTCTGCTTGTCTTATCACATGTCTCACCAAAGGCCAAAGCACATAACTTGCATTAAGACTACAGCCTAAAGGTGGCCACAGTCTTCCTCTTCCTACTTTATCATTCCTTCTCTTGAACATGAGGTACCATGAAGTTTCTTCAAGGTCAGGCTCTCCTGCAGCATCCTGGCACATACATTGCCCAGTATACACACATCCTGCTGGTGCCTTAAGGTTTAGTGTTCATATTTTCCAGATTCTGTACTGCATTAGTATATAACTCTGAACTGCATATTAAGTGTTAGCAAATTCTCTTCACAGTTTAGTAAGACGAAACAATCCTTTTCTTGCCTAAGAACCAAGGATACCTTGGAGCTTCAGGCTCAAAAAGTATAAACAACAGCGAATTGAGGGGAGTAATCTGGGGGGATGGGACTTCATACCCAGAAGCTGTAATTGGACAATTTACCCAAATATGAAAATGGACCAAAATTTATAAAAGTGTGTATTATATGACTGATCATCCATCTGGGGTGGAGCCACAGCTGGGCTCTTGTACTGCCCAGAGTGTATTCTTTCAAGGCCTTTTACTAAATGCCTACTTTATTCCTCTAACACTGTCTATCCTCTGTTCTAGGTAGCCTCTCAAGGCATCTCTGTTGTGTGCTGGATCTCACTGTGCTGAGGTCACCCACTTAACACCGCAGGATCTGATCCCCGCAGAGCATCCCGGCACAAAGCCAGTGTCTCACTTGGTTCACTCAGTAGCTTCCCCAGGATTAGTTATCACTGCTCTCAGCCTCATTAACATGCCCTTCCTTGCCACTGAGAAGCAGGGCTAATTACTGTGGATGCAACACTGGCTGATAAAGCCATAGTGTCTTGCTGTTCTGGTGCTATTTTAGTTGATACCAGTTTGAGATTATCCACAGTACCCTATACTGAGTACAGTGAATGAAGTGAGGAATAATGAGGTGGAAAAAAACTCTTTTTGCTTTTTTCATACTCCAGCAAAGGTTTGGGTCATACCTGATTTCAATACAGGTTGAAGGTTGGGGTCAAGTTTCACTGGGGACAGCTCAACTCTTCCTATTCTAATTGCTCAAGCCTACTTTTCATGATTAATTCTCTCATCGGTGCCTCAAGGTCTTCAGGGATTTTGGCAAAGATGACAGTGTTATCAGCTGATCTAATGTGGCTTAGGTGTTCCCATTTATCATGATGCCCTTTCCCTCTCTATTCAAGGTTTTTTATAAACTTTTCCAAGCATGAGGTGAATTGTTCCAGTGTGACAATATCTTTTTGTCTATTCTATTCTTTCATTTGATCTCTTCACTTTTCTTGTCAATGCTTAAATGTCACTGCAACACACTGTTCACGTGCTCTGGGATTCTGAGAAATCCTTCTTCTTATTCAGTGTTTCTCATGCTGACTGTGTCCAGGTTTTTTGTGTGTACACTGTTTCCATTACACACCTCATTAGGGGCGTGCACCTGCTCCCATCAAAGCCAATGGCAAAATTCCCACTTACTTCAGTAAAAGCAGGTTTGGACTCAGCGGTATGCCAACTGATAAATTAACTTTCAGACAAAACCCAAAGAGGTAGGAAATTTTCCAGGATTATGTTTTTCCATTTGAACAAAGGGAGATTTTTGTAATTGAAGTTGTCAATAACTTTTCTGTAGATAATAAATAGTTCCTTTAGCCACTGCTGAATACCTGAGTGAAAATAGACTCTCTAACAATGTTAATAAATAAAATAGAGTCCAGTAGCTTTTTCATGAAGTGAACTACTCTAATGTGGACACCACTAATACTGTAGACTACAATTGCTTAAGATGGAAAGTGATGTCTGCTTTTTGAAATTAATTGAAGCCCATTGCCAAATGATCAATACAGGATATTCTCCAAGTAACCTTGCTGCAGTAAATTGCAACTAAATACAATAAAAGAACTAAAGGAGAAACGTTTTGGTCTCTATGACAATTATCAAATAAAGTATGAATTTTATTTTATTTTTGGGTTT
>VWZN01021057.1:510654-538800 GCA_013396955.1 Regulus satrapa | reverse complement strand
AAATTATGAACATGAAATTAAAAATTTGGGTTTCTATACCTTTAATATTATTCTACCATGATTCCTATTTTGACATTGTGGAGATGCTTCTTCCATATGAGATAGAGTGAGACTGTAGCATGCAGCAGTTTAAAATAGAAGACTAGCTTCATCTTCTTTTACAGTGAACATCAGTCTCTCCTTTCTGTGACCTGGGGGATCTTTCCCTAAGCATTCAAACAAATCAGGACATGTTTAAAGTTTGTTTATAAAATAAGCCACAAGATTATCTACATTCTTGCTAAATTGGAGTTATTAAGTCAAAATGTTCAGTAAATCAATATCTGCTTAGAATTTTCTGAAAGTAAAAAGTTTTGAAGTAGTTCTTGTTTGACCCACTACTGGCTATATTTTCAGGTTTTGATCCCAAACACAAATTTCTACTTTCACTGGCTGCAGAACTGTAATATAGATTAATGTCCACTGAGCTATAGTTTGAGATGAAATTAATCTCTCTCATGATGTAAACCAAATTTAAGTCCTAGCCTCCAGAAATTGTTCCATTAATGAATTTCTTCACTAGTCCTTCATCAGAAATAGCGAACCCAGTCGGAAAATCTTTAATCAAATTCCCATGGAGCTCATTAAAAAACTGGAAGTTTCTCTGAGTGAACTGTAGGACCAAATATATTCTTTGTATCACTGCTACTGCAGTGAGTTTTATCCATCAGCGTGTAGCTCCTCTGTGTTGATGATATCTCTGTGTTGCCCAGAGCATACCATGCACAGGCAAAAAAGGCAGCAGAGGTAGAACTGAAGGAAACTCTGCCTGGTGTTCAGCAAGTATCAGATAAAGCAGCATAATCTTATTCCTTGTCAGCATTGTACAACCCTCAGGCTTCCCTCCACCAGGGAACCTTCCCCTCCAGACTGGGAGGTCAGTTGCCATGACTGCACATCACACACCTTTACTTGATATCCTGCCTCACAGTCTTTATTATGGAGTAATTCAGGTATCAATTATACCAGGTAAATAAGTCCAAATCTTAGTCTTGATGATTTGAGAGGTAGTAGCCATGGAAAGCNTCTGGGAGAATAAAGGCTTTCAGAAGACTATGGGCCAGATCTCTTAATTTGGTTTTCGTTACGAAAGTCACTGAAGTCTCCTTCTCCGTACCAACAGGTACTTGTGGG
This sequence comes from Regulus satrapa, assembly GCA_013396955.1. Classification (NCBI taxonomy): domain Eukaryota; kingdom Metazoa; phylum Chordata; class Aves; order Passeriformes; family Regulidae; genus Regulus; species Regulus satrapa. Next base: position 537,627 of record VWZN01021057.1, on the reverse strand, counting down.
ACATTAAGAACATGGAAGTGCCATGGATCCCCTCTGTAATGCTCTCCTCTTTAAGGTTATGTTCCATATGAGGTTATTCACTTTGGCTGTCAGCTGCACTGACCTTCCTGAGCAACAGCCAATTTTACCCTGCTTGACGCACAATACACTGATTCCTTGGCTCCTGAGTAGAGACTAATTGAGAGGGTGTGCTGTATTAGAGAACACGATTTGCTTAAAAAGATTACCATCTAGCTCATTAATTTTACATTACCATACCATACTTCTAATGACGTTATCACAATGCTTTCTACAACTACTTACAGTGATCAGAAAAAATGCAAAGAGATCACATAGCCATTAAGGTGATGAAAAGAGTTTTAGAGCTATTATTATTTATTTATGTTATATCAATGCCTCCTGATCTTGGTCCATATTGGGGCTTACTGTGCCAAGCCAGAAATTGTGTTCTCTCTCCTGAAAAAGTTGGAGTCTAATTACTCCTGGAAGTAACAAAGATGACAGAAACAAATAGGAACAAGGAAAAAAATCAGTAGTTATGACTTGCATTTTAAAAAACCAAATATTTACACAACTAGAGAACTCATGGGCATTTTATAAGCATATATTATAGAACAGGAGTGAGCAACCATAGAGTGGAAGTGATTGGCAAGGGGACAACTAAAAGAAGACTGAGCTGTGACAATTTTAATCCTGAAAGGACAGCCTGGGGTGGTATTTAAAGGAAAAATAATTCAAATTGATCAGATAGAATCTGATCTCATCAGTGAAGCCAATGCTGCAGTGTTAGCATAATTAGCTATAATATTTCTGACTAGTAATGGCAATATTACAATAATTTGTGAAGTACCTTAGATAAGGAACTAGATTAAATGAGTATGAAACAGTGTATGTGAGCATCAGTATTCTCAGGGTTTTTCTGGGAGAAGCCAAGGAGATTCTGTCAGCAGGGAGTTGAAGGAGCCAGAAGAGATCCAGGTCTCTTCAAATGCCAATGCTGACATGGTCTAAATTAACTCTTTCTATTTTACAAAGGATTCTGAAATTCCAACTAATACAGTCTTTCAGTTAAGAATGAAATATTAAGTAGAAATTGCTGTTGAAAATTAATTGAAAGAAGATTCTGCTTGAAAAAATTAAAACATTGCATTGAAAGAAAATGACAGGAAATTCTGCAGCACAACCATATGTGCCCAGTACCATCTGAGACACCCACAACAACATTTGGAAGAAGCACAAGCTGTGAGGTACCTGGCATGGCTCTTTTGACTGCAGGAAGTTATAGAGTGCTGCAATTTACAGCTGAGTTTGGAAAACTGCTGCCTGCTCTTCCACAGCAACGGGTTTGAAGCCATGAGATTGCTGGCTTGGAGAGGAACCTACAAGGCTGCCAAACACAGTGTTGCAGGATTGAAAAACAGAGCTGAAATCCTCAGGGTTTCCAGGCTGTGTGCTGCAGAGACAGGACACTACAGCAGCAAGGTTTGCTTTGCCCCAATTCGTCACAGTAATCCTTCACAGTGTGCTAGAATCTCCCTGTTATTCCCAGTTTCATATTTTCCCACTGGTTGTAACAACATCAGAAGGTCGATGGGCAACACAACAGCTTTGAGCTTGGTTGTTGACAGCCAGGTCAGCATGGGAGAGCAGCACCGATGCAGACGTGGTGCTCCTGGAGCTCCTGGGATCCCCAGTTCATGTCAGGAACCTCTGCATGCTGAAGGATCTCAGCTGAGAAGGAAGATGAGCTTAGACTTCAGATCTCACCCAGAAAGCTGACCCAAAGCTCCTGTGGTTCATGTGGACTCTGCAGACTCACCGGAAATCCAGCCCCAGAGCATGGCATGACAGAATTTGTCCAAACAGCAGACTCTGCTTAACACCATTCCTTTGGAGCCTCTGGGAGCCCATAAGATGAGCTGGCAAGAACTCAGACATGTTGCTATCAGAAATCCACCTGTACTTTTCTTGTAGTTCATCATATGTTGTGTGTTTCCAGAACACAATCTGGATTTCATAATAGAACTCAGTTGGAAATACCCAATACACTCAAACAGGAAGGTCAAGCAGTGAAGATAGGAGATAAGGAAAAATTAGACCACTTAATCAGCTTTCCCCTGTGGCTAGATGTAAGCAATAAAAATACAGTGAAATAACCTGTAAAGGACCAACAGAAAGGAAGTACATATATTTAAAACTACTATTCAACCTTACAGCTTTTTATACTTACAAAAAACCAAACATCTTTATAGTTCTATCATAAATTCTTCCTGCAGTACACTCTGGGGCATTACACAGCACAAGCATACCCACAGTACCTTATATTGGGCTTTATTTTCCCCTTGCTAATATGATTTCTGCTCAGTGATGCAGCTAGAGTGATGCTCCTAAAGACATTTGTCCCTCTGTCTCACAGACATGCTTTCAATTAAGTTTAATTACAGCCACTGCAGATACAGACCAAAGTCTACTTCACACCATGGGTAGCTTCTGTTGCAGGACAGCTCAAATCTGGAAGCTCTACAAGAACAGAAAATCTGCTTCCACTCCAACAGTATTATCTGCAATCACAATGGGTGAGTTTCCAAGTCTTTTTTTTTTTTTTTTTTTTTTAGTACTATTTGAGGCTTATTCAAGACTTCACTGCTGCAACCTGTAAGCAAGGAAAAAGATGGAGAGAGTAAAAGATGAAAGCAGATCTCCTGAGGCAGACTTTTATCATGAATCTCACCATCTCTGATGCTTTTTTGGAAACCCCAGCTCCTGCTGTCAGTTGATTATAAAGACCAGATTCCTTTTTTTCTTAAAAAAAAAAAAAAAAAGTTATTATCAGTGACAATTACAGAGAGAAGTCACAAAAAGCATGACTGAAGTGTTCCTGCAGGGCTCCAAGGAGGAGGCAAAGGAAAAGAGATGAGAAATTATTTCTCTGACAACCTTATTCTAAGCAAAACTCAAGGTTTTGGAAGGACTTTGGACTGTAAACAGGCATCTACAAAGGATGAAGCATCATGCCTAAAGGTTTAAGAGTAGGGAGAATCAATCCTTTAATGCTGAAAACAGGGGGTTTGACACAGATGCTGGTACAATCATGGTTGATTTGTGCATCTCTTAGTCTGCTCCAAGCTTAACTTCTGCACAAGCTTGAGGCAAAGCCTGGAACTGTGGGTACTACCAGGTTTTATTCTCACCCCAGAACTTTTTGTTCAGAACCCAAAACCTGCTGGGATGGATTATGTGGATGTTGTGCTCTAACTCTGTGCTGAAACACAGAAAATAGCATGCAAAAATCTGTGAAGGGAATGCAAATCCACCTCCTGAATAGGCCAGACACATGGCACCCTATTAGGAGCTCTATTTCTCAGGCATCAGACAAGTTATTTTTTTTATTTGTTGATGCCATGCACAGGATCCATATAAAGCCAGGCACAGAATCCAAGAACAAACTCAAAAGGAAAAACAAGCAGCATTTGCTCCCAGTAGCAATTGCAGCCACATGGCAATCTTGGCTGCTATGTGGAAAACATTCATTAGCCTATTTAACCAAAATTAACTATGAAAATGTACTCTGCATTTTCCTTCCCTCATGTTGGTAAGGTGTCTTTTAACATAAGTGTTTTCTATCCAATTTAAAGCAATTTTTTCCTGTAAATGGTATCATTATTATCATTATGTTGGGAAAGGTTAGGTCATGATTTTTCTCAGAGTTCTCAGAATCACATTTTACTTGCTAAATTGCCAGAAAAAAAGCTCATACTTTAGATTCATTGAGATGCAGTAAATTAACTTCAAGAAATAAAGCAGAAAGCATCCTAATGGACAAAACAGAAGCAAGAAACTGTAGTTACAGATAAACACTCCTACAAATGCCTTTCTTCTCAGTGAAATCAAATCAATATCCCTGATTCAAGAGCAAATATTTCCAATGACCTGACATGTCTCACAGCATGGTCCTGGCTTCCCCAAAAATAGAAACAAAGGTGTTGTAAGTTGCAATCCTGAGTTTAGGTCACTGAATCAAAGTACCTCTATGCCAGTGTTTGCACGCTTCCTCTCCATCTCTAAATGGGTGTGATAAATCAATTCATCTCTCCTTGGGAGACTTGAAATCTATATGTAAAATTGTATTTACCACCCTATGTACACTTCAGTTGCAAATATATGAAAACCTGAATGGTGCCTTTTTGTAAAAAGAATATAAAAAGAGCCTTTGGGTCCTTCTTTGTTCCAGAATCCTGCTGTGGAGTATTGAGATTTTTTGTTTCAGCGGGGTTGGGGCTTTATCCTTTTCACTCGGACAACCCCTCCTGTGTCATAAGAGAAGGCAAAAACACTTGTGCTGAGCCAGACTGATGGTTCATCTAGCTCAGCATCTTTTATCTAGCAGTGTAACAACAAGGCAAGCATAAAGTGACACTTGGCCAAAATACAATCCAGCAATTTGGAACACACAACCTCCTTAGCAGATGATGTCTTTGAATTGACTTGCCCTCTCACTATATATTTTTGTAGTTGCTTTTTGAACTCCATAAACTTTTATCATCTGCAATATCCTGTGGCAAGAAATTCCACAGCTTACATACATGCCATCGGGACCTTCTCCCTTTTATGTTGAACTTTTCAACTACTAACTTGTAGGTATAGATGCTCTCCTAGTGCTGCAAGAGATCCATACCCACCTTTTCTATGCCTCTCATGATTTTATACACATTTGTCATAGTCAATCTGAGGTGGCTTTCTTGCCATTCACAGTGTTGCATGGATGTGATAACTAGGTTAAACTTAAATGGGGGAGGTGAGACTGTACATATTGTTCAAGGAGCAGATAAAAAATTAATTTATACAGTAAAGTAATATTTTCTGGGGTTTTAAAAATCTTTTTCCTAGGAGTTCTTAACACCTGATTTGCCTTTACTACTAATGAGCATTGAGCTCATAACCCACAATTTCATTGCTAAATTCTTCAGAGTTTATAATTTTATAGGTGAAGTTAGATTTTTTTTTCTTTTGTCCATCACTTTACATTAGCTGTATTGAATTCTTGTGCCATTTTATTGTCTGATCATTCAGTACCATGAGGTCCTTTGCGACACTTTGTCCATGTGGGCTGTCATTTCTACTACCCTGAATAACAGCCCCATCAACAAGCTTTATCACCCCACTCCACTTCCTCAGTAACTGCTTATTGTTTAATCTCTACTGCTTGCAGTTTCAAGTGGTAAGTGGCATGAGTTGTGTATGATTATAAAACAGCATCTCAGAAACAAAAGATTTTGAAGAATTATTGCACAATATTTCTCTTCCTTTTACCACCTTTTTCTCTTCCCCATCTGTCCTATATTCTCCCTCTTTGCATTACTCTGCAGAGAAAAAATACACGTTGTTCAAGGAAATTGCATAGGTCGCTGTTCTCTGGAAAGAACATTTGGATAATTAAAAAGCAAATTCTTTCTTTTCTTCAGCCTTTTCTAATTGAGCTAGAGGGGTAACTCTTAAAAAGAAGTTTGAATATACATGTAGGGAGAATCATCACTTTCTTCATTTAGTGTGGCTTTCTGACAGAATCAACTGCACTTTTCTTCTTACTGTCTGGTGGGCTGACAAGAAATCTCTCCAAGGCCAGAACAAAGAATGCTCCAGGGATCTGACAGCACACAGGATTTATGTAGCAGCAGGCCATCATGCTATTCAGAAGCATTTAGCCAGAGTAGTTTGCCTTGCCTCTACATCCAATTTCCATCAGTCAGAAATGTCTAGGGACAAGATGGATTTAAGAGCAGAGGGTAACCTTTGTTTGTGGGTTGTTTTATTCATTCACGACATGCAGAAAGTATGAGTATGTACTTAAGGCAGAGGAAAATATAGAAAGTTGTTTTCAAATCTGAAAACTGATTGTTGAAAGAAGTCTCTTAATTAGCATCCTAAAAAATATGATCTTCAGGATTCCTGTTTTCTCTAGGACCAATGATTAAAATGTTCCTCTGACATTTTGTCCTCCAAAGTCCTCTTTCTAACCATGGGACTTTGACTAAACTTTAAGCAGACAGAAAATCTGCAGATGCCGCAACTAAAACAATTCTTGGGGCTCATTTTAGCACTCATCAGAGTTCAAAGAAAGCAGTGTCTGTCCTTATTTAACATGTAAAAATTTTGTTTATTTTGGGTTTTTTTTTTGTTTTTTTTGCAGTCTTTGCTATCTCTTTAAGCTGTTTTTCTTCCAGTGCATCACATGTATTGAATGACTTCAAAGTTTTCTAACAAAGAAACAATCACCCAATTATTTTACATTAATCAAGCCAGGATAAGGTCATTCCTTTCTTCTATAAGGGTTGTGTAATTTTCATGTAAATAAGGCTGTACATGTGTATATTATAAAGCCAGTTTACATTTTGAATAGTTCAATGTCTTATGTGACCAACATCTTGCTATAATTTATGATCTACTTACTCAATTACTCCGATTTTCTAAGAATAAGCACCTTCTCCTCAGTCACACTCCACCTAACTGGATAATGAATGTTTATGTTATCAAAATTGAGAGAGACATACCAGGAATTTCACTTGTTTGTGCAGTTTTGTCAGCAGTTATTCACAGATATTGAGAACCTCATGCTTTTCTTGAACATCCGTATGAGTGCTTACTGTAGCCTACAGATCTTCACTGGAAACAAAGGCTGTGGGTATCAGAGTTGAAAGCCTGAATTTTTTATTCATAAGAAGTTTTTGCAGTCAATGTTGAGCTTGAAAATGATGCTGTTTGCTTTGAGAGCAGAAAATAGCAATTTAAGCAATATCACTGACTGTCATGCACAAAAAAACAAGTTAGAAATATATTTGCATGAATAGTCAATGAACTGAAATGAAGATTTCTCTTTCTATGGATTAGACTTCTCAAAGATTGCCTAATGAAGATGATAGTGATTCCTTTTTAAAAATTAGGAATAGATGCTCATCAAAAAAAATAGGTTTTCCATGTTTCTTCGCCAATAATATTTGTTGAGCACAGGATTCAGCAGCTATGTCTTTACCATTTCAGCAGTCACTGCATTTAATTTTTTTTTTCCATCCAAGAAATGTCACTTGAGGAATAACTCTGTCAAAAATATTAAATTCACAAAAAGATGTCTTGAAGTATGCATATGGGGCTATGTAGAATGAACCCTGAAACTCACCTTTATGTTATGAAATCTCACTGTTTTTTGCAGGTGGACAGACTAGACTTTTCCTTCTCTGCTTTGAGGACAAAAAGAAAAAAAATGGCATCTGTACCTAGCACAAGGCATTGCCATCTGTATGCATTAGAGTAAGCCAATTTAATTCTTAGGATAATAGGACTTTCAAGTTTCCAAAGCTACAGGCAAAAAAGAATATATTTCACTTTGTTTTCTCAGATCCTAAACATGATTTCCCCCCAAACTGAAAGGATTGTCTTAATGGTAAGTATTGTTATTTGTATGTTTATTTTGTGAGCACAAATTCTGAATCAATATTTGGATTAAAAATTCTGTAAAGGAAATAATGAAAGATAAGTAAGGTCATACTGCCATTTTTGAGCTCTAGAAAAACACAGTTCTCAGAAAGTCAGCTTCTGTATTAAAAATGTGCACAAGAAAATGAATGACAGAGGGAGAGAGAAAATTCAGGGGGGTAGCTACTTTGTGTTTCATTTTGATAGGAAAAACTGTGTCAACCAAATAAAGTTTTTTGCTGTAACATAATTCAGATGAGTCATAATGTTGATTCTTAAACCAAACGCATCAGAGTCTGTGAGATAGCAAGCTCAAACCCATAATTGAAAGAATTATTTATCAGTCTGAGTTGAATAAGACATCATTCATTTAACAGAAATTAGAAGTAGCTGCCTTGGCAGAGTTTGCCTGTGGAATTTCAAGAGGATGGGCAAGAATTCTTATAAAGCTGAAGAAGTCTGTTTACTGACTTGAGCAGACTTTGAAGGGAGTCTCTTTGCATTCTGCATGCAGTGCTCTGTGCACAGAGTTATCCTTATCTTTAAATGAACAAATGCTGAAAATCTTCTACCCTACCAGTCTGTCTCAGCAGAGCAGGATAAACGTGCTCAGCTGAATGCACAGTTAGCTCTCTGCACCAGGGCTTTACATGTGGACCATTATTTTTGTCTTTATTTTTAATGATTTGTTTCAGTTTGAAATTCTGGTTGCCTTTAGAGGGAATTTAACTTTTTGTACTTTCCCTTTTAGCTTTTTTTAATCCAGATTAAACAATACACCCTTATTAAAAAGCTTACTACGCTTTCTTCTGTCCAGTGTAAAATTCCCATTTTAAACAGCTGCAATCACAAGTCACTTTTTAAAAATGTAAGACTGAATGTGCATTGACTGTTGCTACTTTTATTCCCCATGAAAATGTTATTCAGAAAAGAGCTATGTATTCTGGGCAGATAAGCACGTAGTCTCATTTTATGGTGTTCATGGCAGCAGAAATTATATTTAACATTTCAGTCAAGCCTCTAATACAATTCATTGTTTTCCCTCATTCATATTTTTTGGAAAAAGACCCTGAAGACTTGATAATTTTAATGCCTCCATTAAAACTTTTCCTAAGAAGCATCCTTTCTTCCATTTTAAATGATGCATTTGTTGTTTTAACATAGCTTAAGCTGCTATTGGATAAGCAATAAAATTATAACCGCTGTACAAAACACTTATAAATTTGACATATTATCAATCATGAGTTAAGTAGCTCTTTAAGTCCAAATGGCAGAGAAGCATTTGAAAATAACATGATGAATTTTTAAAAAACAGGTCATGAATGAAGAGTGTTAGATAAGGATCAGCATGTCATTCTTATCAATAACATTAGTTCTAGCACTTATAACACCTATTTGTTCTATACCAACATGCTTTGGACTCAGGTCAGGAGACAAGATCTTAATGAGGATGCTCCACATCCATTAGGCATTGGAGTTTATCTGTTTCTGCTGCTGTTGCTGTTAATTACCATCTTTACTAAATTTTTCTGCATCTCAAGCCATTGATGTGTCAAAAATGGCAAAACCCATCCCGTAGCCCATAACTTCATTGTTCCTCACTTGCCTCCTTCCTCTGGTGGCTCACGGTGCAATGGAAGGGATGCAGCTTACCCGGGGAGGGACAGAAGCCCAGCTGCAGCTCCAGGTCAAACATCCCTCCTCTCGCTCTGCTGCCCCTTGGCCCCCCTGGACACTGGCAGTGATTCCAGCAATGCCCACAGCCGTGGGACAGAGAGGGGACACCAGGGGCAGAGAGCAACCGGGAGGAAGAGGTCAGCGAAGAGGTGACAGGAAGGAATGGAGTAGAAAAGTGAGAAAGTGGGAACAAAACAGGCATTACTTTAATTACAGGTAATTACTCAGGACATAGAATCAGCTGTCCTGCTAAAATAAAAGGAGAAAAAAAGGAGATGCTGGGTTAACAGGGATGGGCATGAGAGTTTAATCCAAATACATACCAAGAGCAGTAGCTTTGTCAAAAGCGCTTTATACACTGCAAGGAAATTATGTATCTTCTTTTTCAGGGTGCTGAAACACTGCTCAAGGCTCTGAGTTTTAAAAATAATGTAGTAGGGAGATAAGTGCAAGAGGACTAAAAGCAGAAGGAAATACCCATATTGTGTCAATCCCAGCCATAATATTCCACTATGCTCCTTTAATAGTCTTGAGCTCAGCCTGCAATCTGCTACCACTTATTCAAACGAAGCAGCTATTTCATCAGTGAAGTCAGTATAAAACAGCAAGCCAAAACCCAAAATGTCAGACTAAAAATCTTCTTCCCTCTCAGTCACTCAACATTCACTTCCCTGGTCCTGACAAGGTCAAAATATCCCTGAGGTAGCTCCTGGGCAGGCAAGCCAACAAAAAGATCAGATTTTAAGCATTAACTGTAGTTGTGCGGGAAAAAATACCTCCGTGAAGGCAGAACATGGACCTTGGTTTTATTTTAACATCAGACATTATCTCTTTGTATCTACCAGTCACCTCTTTACTTGTTAAAGAGATCTGATCTAAAGAACCTATCCCATTCTAATATCATGTCTATATAATTATTGCTCATTTATTTTGACCAAACTAGAGATAACTATATATTATATTTTGTGTGCAGTAACTTTCTCGCCTGGTTAATTTTGATTCAAATTATAGAAACTAATGGAACGCATGATTCTGAAACAATAAAATTACATTCCTATTCTTAAACCAGTTGAATTCTTCACTTCTAGCAAGAGGTCATCATGAGTGATTCAAACTAAATAAGACATTATTATTTCTATATCATTTTTTTTTAATCCAGCACAAAAGAAATATGTTACTTGGCTATAAGCATCTTTCAGAGCAGCTAAGAAAGAAGACATCTTTAATCTTTGCTTCTCATAGTTGAATTTTGGTAAAAATTGCATAGGTTACCCAATTTTTGCAATAACAGATTTCTGATATTCAGACTGTTTAGCATAATATGTAGAGATTTTAAATAAGTGAATGTACTTTCCTATCAAAAGCAACTTCATTTTTGCAGGCTAATCAAAAGGACATTGTCAAGGTTGTTAAGTATTAAAATTTCCATAAATTGGCAGTTGTTCCATTTGAAAGTACTTACCTTAAAGAGACACTATCAGCCTAGAAAGAGACACATTTAAACTTGATCTGAATGCAGTGTGCTTTTAATCAGTGAGTTTAAAGAGCTTAGGGATAATGTTTTATTTTCCTTTAATTTTTGGGAGAAACTGGAATGTTTGTTTGCTTTCCTGGCTTTTGCAATATATCACCTTGTAAAGTTTTCAAACATCTACCTGGCAAGAGTGTAATCCTTTCTAAAGCAACTTCAGACATGTTTTCAAAGGTAATTTTTCATTTAAAGATGCAGATTTCAGTGGCAGTGGGATGGGTGCTTTTTGAAATGGCAGGAGGGTGCTTATCTAAATTTTAGATTTCTAAATACTTCCACAAATTAGGTCATTGAGTATATAAGAAACTGTGCCACTGACAGACAGCAGGATTCATATTCCTGAATTCTTTCAGTGTCTGTAAAGTTTTGCTCTCCTGAAAAATTATTTTCCTTGTCACACTGTTGAAGCAGTGACTAAGGCTTGACTGCTTCTGTGAGCAGTTACATGCTATTTCTATTTCAGTTACACTGAAGGTTTTATAATACCTTGACCTCAGGTATTCAGTTTTTTAAAAGGACACACACTAGGCACTACTACAAACTAGCTCTATCATGCACCAAAGTATGTTTTAAAAAAATAAATTAATTCCCAAATAAAATATGCCAAAAATATGCCAAACTAAAATAGGAGTCACGGTCCGAAATCCTTTCTCCATGAAAAGTTTAGCAAATTGGATACTGGTTTAAAGGTAAAGAACATGCTACTCTAAGATAGATGGTCTCTTCAAATTACTTCTATTATACCCCACCATGAGGTTCTCACAGAGGAATTTTAGTTTGTTGACATTATTTCAAAGGAAGCTGATGCACACTGATGACCACTGATGCCAGGCTTCTTTTATGTGGTCAACGACACCTATGAGAATTTTTGACATCTATTAAAAATAATGAGATTCCAGTAGTCAATTTAGGAGCTGAACGAATGCACCAGTTATTCTTTGCTGTTAGGAGTGGCTGACAGTTGTCTACATTTGCCCTTTACCAAGTGATGTTGTAGTTCTGGGAGACATTCTATGAAAGCCTTAAATTACTTAAGAGTGAGTTACTGCAAAGGAGATGAAATTGATACAATATAAAATCCAGCTATATGTTCCTTTTTGATGCCAGCTCTCCCAGCAGCCATTTTCAGTTTCCCTTTTAGTCCCCTTTGGTGCATTCTCTCCCTTTATGCAGGTTTGCATTGTTATCAGAGTCATTCCATTGCCTTTAGTGCCTGTGAGCTGCTGTTGGCCAGCAAAGTCACCGAGCCCATCCAGAGAAGGCTGCCGTGCAAGCAGCTCTATTTTGCAATAAAACAAGTCTCCTGTTTGACATGAATACTAGACTCAGGTTAACGATCGTCAATTTTCTGCATAACTCTAGCTTACTTTGGAAATAATCCGTGGTTTAGGTGCTCAAGACCTTCTATGCTATTCCTAGTAATACTGCTGAATGTAACCAGTTGGGTTCTTTATTATCCCATAGATGTCTTGCAGGGCTTAGCATGACAACAAACATCACTGAGGAAACGGAATTAAAAATTGCTGACTGTCAGCTCATTGTGCTTCATAAAATTGCTGCTGTTTCTGACATTTGTTTTGATGTTTTACTGAGCAGAGCCATACACCTGGTGTTTATCTACACACTGCAGGAGAAATGTGGGCATATTGTAAGACCGTCTAATTTTTGCAAAGGACTGTCTAGTAACAATACATCAAGTTTTTAAGCTAGGCAGTTTTTATTTCTCACACTCATGTTTTAAAATATGTTTTTTACATCAAAAGTGTTACCACACTGTCCTTATTCCTGGTGATATATTATCTCCACTTCTCTCAGAACAAGGGACCTTATAAATGATCAAGATCTGCTCATATCTTCTAATAGTAATGTATGTTTCATTTGCCATGCTGGAACAGAATTACCTCAACCCACTTCATCAAATCTCTTTGGAGAATCTGATTTTAACCTGACATGTTGGGTCCATTAGAGACTGTAATTATTTAGGGTTAACTGTACAGGTGTAGAAGGAGGAAGGATATTTTGAGTTGTGACAGATAGTATCAGGATCAGAATTGAGGTTAAGAGAAGGAGGGTGTGCGGCATTTCTTACCCCCTTTAATAGAACAATTAACACTCAGCCAAATCAATCTTCCATTTTTGAATGTTCTGCTGATAGGTCATGCACCATTACATCAGCATGTGAGAGATGGCCAATGCAAATAGGTCACTGGGTATCATCTCAATGGCAGCTTGCTGTAAATCTAATATGGTTTAAATGAAACAGAAGAGCACCAAGATGAACAATAGAGGAAGACTCACAGATTCAGAAAACTTTATTAGTGAAAAATAATGTTTTCTGAAGCAGGATAAGCAGAACAGCACTGACCCTACCACAGATTCTGGGTACTGATATAGCTGGAGGTCTCTAAATCTAATAATAACTGTAGAAATATCTTTAGGCACCAAATCTCATTTTGCAGTTTGCTGTCCATGGGTTAACAGAGGTTTTTCCCCTTTATTAAAGAAAAAAGAGACAGCAAGCCCAGCTTTCTTTGTGCAAACATTACTGAGTGGTGAATTTAAATTATGATATTTTTGCACAGATATGGGCTCTTTCCTTCTCCATTCTTTTAATGGAACAATATGAGAAAAGCCCACCCCTGTGGTTAAGTGTGACTGTAAAGAACGCAATCTGTTCCAAATCAGGGCACAGGTATCTTGGCACATGGCTGCACCTGTGCAAGGAAGGCTGTGGGTTTGCAGTGTACTCAGGACCCAAAAGAAACCCCTGAGTGTACAACCTAATTTCACAGTGACCTCCTATGACTGCAAAACAATTTTTCCTGTCCCTGTCCCACTGGGAGTCTCTCAAGGGTGACACTGGTTTCAGTGTGGAGGCTCAACAAGTGTGCACCTCCAGTCCCCAGGACTGCAAAGTTTTAAACATGAGTTATGAGATGATCACCATATGCTTCTTTGATGAATAAATGGCTAATTGATGTATGCAACAATTAAATTTTGCTGCAAAGTGGGGTTTCACTGTTTCACTCTGCCTCAGGGCACACTGTTCTACAGTTGTCCCTCCTGTCTCCACCCATACAGTGCCCACCACAACACCCACTTCTCATGTTCCGCCTCATGTGCCTGAGTAACTTGAGTGCTCTCAGCTAAAAGCCAGCAAGATCACACCTTACCCACTCTGCTGTTATGTCCTCAATTAAGATCAAGATGTACGCCCTTATAATGGGTGTAGGAAAATTACAAATTCCCAAAAGCTGATAAACAGCCTAATCAACTTAATTTGAAGTGTATTTGCAACTCTAAAGTTCAGCTTCAGAACGAGAACACTCAGAACTGAATCTTCTGCTGTAATTTTAGTTTCCTTCATTGCCATCACATGGAGGGACACATTTGTCAGCTGCATCATTCACAAGAGCATTGTGAAATCTTTTATAGCTGAAACGTTCAAAGCTTAAAATTCCTATTCCATATGAGTTTTAATTTTTTTTTTAATTTTTTTTTTTTTTAGCTAAAGCCAAATCTTTACATTTCATCCAGAATAAAATAACAATCTCTAAAATTTTCCAGGGAAATTAAAACCTTGTCTCCTGACTCCCATATCTCCTCATCATGCTCCAGAAATCATGAAGGAGCATCAAACACTTAAACTGCCTTGCTCTGAGGTTGCTTGGAGGCTCCCAGCTCAGACCATCAGTTCAGACAGATCTCTTAAGTCTTGAGACTTTCACCTCTCCTCTGCTGCAGGAACATCAGGGTGTCTGATGCAAGAGCAGGCTGCAGTACCAGGACTCAGGCCTCTGGACTGGGTTTGGGAAGTCAGGGGTTCAAGCAACATCCCAGAGGTCTGACAGAGCCTTCCAAGTCATTCTGTTGTTGGGATTTTTCACAAAACTTTTGGGTATTTCAGGTTATCCCTGTCCTTAAGAGTTGGAAAGTTGTTAGGGAAATATGCTTTTCCCCTTTGTCTCTTGGAAAAATAAAGGACGAGCTGCACGTGCAGCTTCCCTTCCTTTGATGTGTCAGTCTTGAACTCCACTCAGAGGTTGAATTGGTTCCTCTCTTTTCATTTATTATCATCTACTGAAGAACACTTTTAATAACAACAGGCTATCTGCAGTGTCTCTGATTTAAGTAGCAACTATTGATTGACTAGTTAGAACTTCCGTGCTTTATGAATTGTTCTCTAGAGGTGACAAAATGGGGAAATCAATGCATCAATTTGCTTTTATATTCCAACCCCTAGTGCAAGTTAAACTTTTTCTAAGCAAGCTTCAGAAGGTGAAGGAATATTTCAAACTACAAGCAGATTTTCTGGGTGTAAGAGGGGAAAACATATCATTCATTCATTCAGTTCATCAAACATGGTAATTGCAACAAAAGAAAAACAGCATAAGCCAGGGATATGAATTTACTCCAACTAGAGTTCTTTATTCCATTTTACTGTACCTAAAATAATTTTGAAAGCGTTTTAGAAAGTGAATAGTTTGAATGGGTGGAGAAATACTCTTATTACTGTGACTGACCTAAAGTAGCAATGCAATTCCCTCCCTGATTGCTATTATTGCCATGGTCACAGTGGTTTACTCTATCAGCCTAAATTTATGTGGATAAAAAAGGGGAAAAGTATGGGTTTACATAGATTTTCAGTAAAAATACAACAGGAAGTCATGATGTATAGACCTAGAAGCTGCTATTATTTGAGTCACCATAATGTTTTCTGAGAGCCAGAACAGTACCACGTGATAATTCACCTACCTTATCACAGAAAACCTCTTTACACTGAGAATCAAGTATAGGACAGGTTAATCTTAATGGCTTATATTGATAGATTAAGTGCATATGTTATGCCCATGCATCAGTTCTAAATTCAAAGAAACAGCTACAGGCTATTAATTTTGTACATTTTGTTACAGAGTAAGTACTACATATGTTCAATACATTAACAAAAATATGTCATGCATCGTTTTCTATCAGAAATGAAAACAATGCACTTTGAGGTTTCTACATATTGCCAAGAATGTTTGGAATAAATGGACCTTCAACCTTATGAAATACAGCTTCAGCTAAAATTAGACACATATATGTATAATAGCCATACCAGGTAGAAGAAAATTATTTATTCTGGTTTTAGAATAGCCATAAAGTAATGATAATTTCCATATTTCTGAAAACAAAGTGCCAGGGAGACTGGTAATATGCACACAGACAATATTTCAGCAGGGCATATTATATTCATGGGTCAGATCTTACATTAATGAAAAAAGTGTCTCCATCAGCTTTAAACACCTAGTTTAAACACCACGACTTTTTAAGGTACTGTTTATCCTGAAAGATCAATAATTTAATCAGCTGCTCATTATTGTAATGATTAATATGAAAAACACTTCCAGGTCTTGCTTAAATGAACATTCTTTCTATTTATATCTGTGCTTATTCCAAGGAGTGTAAATGTTGGATACACTAATGAAGGAGCAGAACTCTAAAAATCTTCACCATAAATCAAAAACTTAATAAGCTACCAAAACATGAGTTAAAATTATAAAATTTAAATGGTACAAGTGAAGAGGGCACTTTTAAAAGCAAAATTAAAAATATGCTCACCATTAATTACCTGAGAAGCAGTTTTGGACAATAAACAATGTGGGTAATAAGGGAAACCCAGCATTTCCTTCTCTTTTGATCAGTTTAGTTCAGAACTAAGAACTACAATTTCATCTGCCATCATCAAAAAGTGTCCTCGTTGAACAAAAACTAGAATGTGGTATTCATAGCCAAAGTTAAATAGCAAATCTGTGGGTTGCTGGATCTATAGGCCAGGACTAAAGGCCACCAAATGCAGCTTCAGTTGCTACTGCCATGTACTTCTGATATTACCTTGAGAGGCTTAGGGCCATATACATAACTCCTTCTCCAAGCACTGAATCCCAGAACAGGTAGGGCAGTGAAATGGTCTTGTTTCACAAGGGATATAACAATGGTGAGATGAGTACCACAAGTTAGAATAATCCTAATTTTCTCATGTGACCTCTCCAGAAATTAGATGTATATTCAAAGAGCCATCTGTTCCCGCAACCAGGGAGACTTGTCCTGGCTGTAGGAGGGTGTGGAGTAAAAAACCTAAAGCCAAGAAGGGTTCCCACCCATATCTATATCCTTAAGAGACTAAAAACACTAGGTTTGTATAGTGCTTAGATATTTCTTTAAGTTGCAAGAAGGTAAGGTGTCAGCTTCTCTTCTGTGTGCCAAGAGTGTCTAGCCCATGGCTCATGAATTGATTTTATTTTGCACCATGGACATTGTGAAAACAAACCATCTTCATACTCAGGAGAGCAAACCACTCAAATCATTCTGAGAAACTACATAATTATTCAAAAGAGTGCAGTACAAGCCCAGCATGACTGGATTTTAAGGTCAATCTTATCACATTGCATAGTTGCTTAGGCACAGTGCCTCACCTCTCCTGCCAGGGCCTCTGACCAGGTGCAGAAGCCTCTGCCATGGTGCCTCAGGAATCTTTTCTGGCTCCTAAGAATGTAGTTTTAGTAGGCCAAACACTTTCAGGCTTTATGCAGAATGTTAGAGAGCAGTTTGAATTTTCCCTTGGTGTTTCAGCTAAACTGCTCTCACGGATCTGTCTGGCACCTCTGGGTGCCCACTCTCAGATGCTGCTCTGAAAGGTTATCAGATCTCTCACAGGTGCCACATCTACAGCACTGTCTGATAACATACTGGATGCCTTTGCTTAACACTGAGCCAGTGAAATGTGATTAAATCTCAATTTAATTGGAATTTAGGCATGAGAATGAGAATAATAATTCCCAAACTGTAAGGAGGATTTGAGAATAAGCTCACAAGTTCATTCTCTGAAACTAGAGTGAGACAGTCATGGAAAACAGTTCCCTATTACTTTCACACATTATCTAACAAATCTTTTTAGGATCCTGGTGAAACCAGAATTATGATTAATCTATTTTTATCCTTTTATGGTTACTAAGGCAGAAAAGATTATCCCAACATATATAAATTGGTTGCTAAAAATGTCATCCATTTATTTGTCCTTGTAAACACATATTTTTTATGTGTCTAATGATAAGATTTTATTTGTTAGAGACAAATTATTTAATGAATATATTTATTTGTTAGAGCCATTTGGAGTAAGAAACCTGTTCACAATCACATGGCTGACTGAAATACTGGATTCTCATGGAATATGTGGACAACTCATGAGGCTGGACTAATTACCAACCTGTCTACTTCTACACTGGTCATGACGTGTCATGGAGTAAATACATAAGAATACCTTGCATCAATTCCTGAAGCTAAGACAGTAGAAAGACAAAAAAATAACACTAAAATGGGGGGGGAAACGATGCTGAAATTATGCTAACTTTTCTTCTGTGATATAGAAACATGCTCTTTCTCCAAGGAGCTTATTACCTATGTTTTGATCCCAGTGCTGTTATCACTCAGCCTGGGGAAAAAGGGGATTTGAGGGACTTGGGTAACTATCTCTATTAGAGCTAAACATGTTTGAGGGTGCTTGTTCCTGTTACAGAAACAAGGAGAGGGATTGCTTCGTCACGTGGGAGGTGTTGAAAGGCAGGTCTGGTCAAACACGTAAAGTTGTATTTATGCCTACAGCCAGTCTGATGCTCTGCTGAGGAAGGCACAGAGAACTGCAGCAGAGGCAGTGGAGCTGAGCTGTCTGTACAGCTGAGAAAGGCTCCTGAGTGCATCTCCTGCTTTATTATGATTCAAGCATACAGGTAAGTTTTTTAATCTCTCATAGAAGTACTGGGTTTAAGATCATGTGTCAAATCAAAGTATGGCTGTTTCCAGTCAGTAGTCCACTTTTTCTTTTTTTTTTTTTTCTCCCACAGACAAAGAAAAATATTAATGGGACAAGATAAATTTTCAGGCTGAAGTGTTGCAGAGCCATGAGGCCAGGTACCCCTTACATCTGGTCCTACAGGAGTGACCCCCTTGTCAAGCCCAGATGTGCCACTCTCAGGGTAAATCTCCAGGCTGGGGGACCCACTTGTTTCTCTTGCTGATGATAGAAGTTGTGGAATCCAACAACTAGTGGGGTAAAATCAACTGCAGAGGGGTTTATGGCTCACTTTTAGTGCTCCCTTCTTTTTCTGTGACCTCCATTGCCATCAGTAGTTTAGTGCTTATGTTCAGTGCTGCTCTCTAACAGCAAGAGATTAATTGCCCACTAAGACACCTGAACAAGGAGCCACAGCCTACAGTACAAGAATAACACCTGCAGTGAAAAGCAGAGCCTCCCCCATCGCTGTTCTTCCCAGTCTCTTCCTTCCTTCCCACTCTCTGTTACTGTTAATTTTTCACAGCCAGGTAATCTGCACAGCTACCTCTGCTTTAAAGTACTGAGGGTGGTATAACAGAAGGAGGGCAGGCTATCTTTTAGCACATGACTATAGTCCAGCAGTGATAATAGTTTCAAACTACCTAGGAAAAAATAAGCAATATAATAATGTTAGTCAGGTAGCTTTTTCTACCTTATCAACACCTGCAGACACAAACCTGCACTGACAAATGCTGCACCAGAGGGTAGGATAAGTGGAATTAGAAAATATTACCTTCAGGTGCTATTGGGCTCCCAAATGTGATATGCAACAGTAATGTAGATAGCATGGAAAAACAGACAATAAGTACAGCTCTGAATTCAAACATGACCTTCAAAGAGCTTTTTCTTAGAACACAGAGTAAAAGCCCTAAACCTTTGAAAGAGCATGACCAAACAATAAGCCCCTAACTTCATATACACCTCTGAGAATTCATTCTCAATAATGGACTCTCAGAAGTCTTTTATCACTATTTTAAAGACTTTATTTATCAAATTTGAAAGATATCTTCTCTTTGCCCCATTTTTATCACAGTCTCAAGGTATCTTATCAATATTCACTCAGCAAGCACAAGCATATTTCTAAGTGACAGTACAGAACAGTATGTGACAAACTGGAACATTTTTGCAGCTCAGACCAATGTGCAAGATAAAAGCATATAGGCTCCTGCAAGAGCAGCAGGGTTTTGGATGAAATATCAGAAGCAACTATTTTGTGGGGAATGATTCATTAAGCTGGCACTTCAAAAACTGGAGAAGCTGTTCTAGTGCTACAAGTTAAGTTTGAAAAACCTAGACTGCCTTGAACTATAGGTTCAAAACTGGCAAGAGACTACTACCCCTACTCTTACACTTACAAGTCAGAAAAATTGTGCTTTAGGAAGCCTAGTACATGATGTTTCATAGGCAAGATCTTCTGTAAAATGCAATTGTGTCTGCAATTCACAGACAACAAAGGCCATTATGCTTTCTATTAGGGAAACACGTTTCCAGACTTTCTTGGTCAAAACTGAAAAATTACTATTCTCCTTCAGCACTGGATTTTGAGAGTGGATGAAATGAATTCCTTTCTTAATGTAATTTCAGAATTCCTTAGCATGAAATGTGCTTAGGAGGAAAAAAACAATTGTCATTATTGAATCCATCCTTTATTAAGCAGATAATTCAAGTAAACATATGAAGCTTTTAAAATGAAATAAACTACCTGAAAGATTTTGCAAATATAACTTCAGCTTAGGAATTGTGTAGTTGTTTCAGAAATTATTACATTTGTAGTGAAACTTCATTGCCTTGGGCACCTACTGTGTGAATGCATATGAGCCATATAAAACATTTGTAGCCTACATATGAGACAAATGAAAAAGCTTGGAACATGACCAAAAAAAAAAAAAAAAAACCAAACCCAAAAAACAACCTGTGAACAAGCAATCAAAAAACCATGTTGAAAAGACGAATTAAACTATGTAAGGCCTTGTTAGTGACCAAATATTAAAATCAGCCAGATAATTAATCCCACAGCGAATAGAGGAATATAGAGGAATAATGCTCTGTTCTCTCTAACTTTACAATAATATTCCACAATGGCTAGAAAAACAGCCAATCCAAGAAATGCAATACCAACAGTGAATTCTTCAAAGTGGATGAAGATTTACCTTGTATTAAAGTAGCAGACAGTTCTCTGATTTGAATATACTTTTTGTTGATCTGTTAAATAGTAAAGACATACTATTACAAAATTGATCTAAGGCACATCATAATTGATTTAAATTATTATTTTTGAATGCATTATTTTATTACTCTTATTAAGTTACTGTGTGCTTCAAATGATAGAAATTATTTGGTAATGACCAAAGAAAACAAGAATTACCCAAAGGCATATTATAGAACCAATATTTGACTCTGAAATTTATTTAGTCCTTTACATTCAAGTGTTTGACAGTGTATTTAAGTGTTTTGTCTGTCATTAATGTGCTGGAAATAGCAGTGGTGTAACTCCGCTTGGCCTCATCAGAGTTAGGGATTAGTCCTAGATCCAATTACATAGTGCTAAACAGCTCCAAGTCCCCTGCTGAGATGATATACAATATTTTTCCCTGATAGTGTGTCTTTTCTAGAGATAATACAAACCATACAGCCTTGATAAATCACAGAACTTGTGGGGCTTTCTTATTCTGAGAAAAATCTCCAGCTATCACCTGTGAGCAGAATAACATGTTTACTGCAAGCCTGTTAAGTGCACGGGTTGACTCCCATTCTTGGGAAAACTGGGGGTGGGGAGGAGGTGGCTGGCTGGCAGTGGCAGGGCTGACCAATCTCTAAAAATCAATTCATGTCATCAGCTTTAGAAAGGTAATCAAGTGTTGCATCTACATTCCCCTAACCAGTTCTAATCTACTGGAGGTTTAACTACAGTTGATTTAATGAGGCTGCTCTGAGAACTGGAAGGAAGTTGGAGGATTTTACTTAAGAAACAGTAGATGCAGGAGCAGACACTTGGGATTTGATAAGTGAGGATGAGAAGCCCTTGTTAATCACATCTTGCTAGAACTCAATAATTAAAATCTCATCTTTTCCTAAAGGAATTCTTGCTTCACTCTGTCTACAAACACAGTTCCTGGCAATTGTCATATGACTTTTGAGTTAAATGTTTTAGTCTCCAGGACAATTATTTAATAGGTCTTTTATTCTTTTGAAGTCTGCCAAATTAATTAATAGAGCTACATGAAGAGGGACATCTACTGCAGATTAAATCTGCTATAAACAGCTAGGACTTGTTATGTTGGATTAAATCTCTCAGAGTTCTGTTCTTGCACATCAACATTTTGAAATGAGCAGGAAGAACATCAGAACAGTCCAGGAAGTTTTAGTTTGGGGAATACATTGGCTCATGGGGTTTGGTGACTCTGTGTAAACTCCTCGTTCAGAGGGCAAAATCAAAAACACACAAGAAAGAGTGGTATCATATATAACTTGAGTTTAGTGAGAACATTTCCTGTAGAAATTTTTCCCATGTGAATTTCATCATTCTTAACCTGTTAAGTATGTAAACAAACTTGTCTGGTGTGAGAGAAAGGAATAAAGGTGACTGAACCATCTGCACATATGTGACAATGGTTCACACTGCTTACCAGGAGATAAAAATTAGTTTAAAGACATTTTTTTCATCTTTCTCTTATCTTAGAATATGTCAGTTGTAGGAAGAAATAATAGGGAATTGTTAAATTATCAGTTTACCCAGCATTGTCTTGAAATTGTCCTGGGTTCTCACTGTAATACAGATCACTCCTGAGATGATGTCCAGGAACCAATATAATTACAACATGAAGAACATTAAAACAAATAAAATAATAAAACAAATAACAAATCAGTTCCCCATGGGGAGCAATAAGCAAATATCTTTGTGGCATTGAAGACTACTTTTGGAAAGTTTCTGGTAATAAAGACAAGTCAAGCCAAGTTCCTTTTCTCATAAAGTCTGCTCTGAGCTTATTTTGGTTATCTGTGCAGGAAATAAAAATGCAATTAAAAAAAAAATAATGGAAGGCCAGCCAAAGCAAACACAGACACAGACATTTTATTTTCCACTTCTCTTCTCACTTGTCACTTATTTCTCTTTATGGAAGCCACCAAGGTTTTTAATTTATTTCAATCTCATATTCAGAGTCCTCCAAGGTCATTAAGCATTGAGGATTCATCTGCTTGTATTCTCATATTGAATATGGTAATGCACATGTAGAATTCTGGTACTGTCATTTCACCCAACTTTCCTTTCATAACCTTCATTAGGAAGAATATACTAAACCAATAAGTTTACTTCCCACCTGGAGAAACTCTGGAGCACACTGTATTAGATTCTTACACCTTCTACTTCTCAAATGCTTGCTTTCTTTCTTTCTACATATGTAATTTTTTTGATTTTTTTATAGTAACTCTGATTGGTAGAATCATACAGTAAATACAGTGTTGCATTTTTTTGGCTTTAGTATGAGAATAGTATTGATAACCACTGACTGTTTAGCAGTTCTTGCACTACGTCAAGGACTTTTTAGTGTCTCATGCTCTACCAGAAAAGAGGTGCCAAGAAGCTGGAAAACCCATAGTCAGAAAAGCTGACCCAAACTATCCAAAAGGATATTCCATACCACAGAAGGTCATACTCTTTATTATAAACTGTGGCAAGTTGGCAAGGAGATGCCACTTGCTGCTCAAGAACCCTCTGGACATCAATCAGCAGGTGGTGAAAAACTGTGCCTCACTTGTCTTCCTTGGATTTTATCTCCCTCCTACTTCCTCTCTCTTTCCCCCACCTCCTCTTCACTGAATCCCTTTTTATTACGATTAAGATTTTATCATCATTAATATTACATTTCAATTATTAAACTGTTCTTATCTCAACCCATGGCTTTCACTTTTTTTCCAATTCTCCTCCCCATCCCTTGGGAGCAGGGAAACAGGGTACTTAGTTGCTGGCTGTGATTAAACCATGACAACTTCCATCAAGAAAATAGCTTATATTGTAAGGATTAATGTCTACCAATAATAAGAATAGTTAATTTCCCAAAAGGATATTTAATGTATTCACATCAGCACGTACTAGTGGGAAGTGTGTGGCCAATAAACACATGGGGTTAATACACAATAGTTTTGATGATCTCAAAGACAGATATTCAGCTGGTGTTCATTGCAATGCATCTCCACTTCCTCTTATGAAGCAATAACAATGTATATCAGTTGAAAATTTGGCCTTTCAGATTTTTTTCAAAGTTAGAGCAGAAATATCTAGAATCAATTCCTCGTAAATTTTTAATCTCAATGATATTAAATTTGATTCCTCATAAGCAGATGCTTTATGAATTCCAGATATTTAATCTTTGCTAAATAGTTTTTCATCAGTAAAATCTAATGGCTTTGTGAAGCAAGTAAAAAGATGAAAAAAATATGTTCTTGCAAGGAAAAAGAAGTTCTTGAAACACAAAAAAATAAAGAATTTTTTCCTATTTATTCCTATATTATTCCTAACTTTTGAATTTTAACAATTACGATAGATACAAGCCTAGTCTGGAGGTAGAGAATTAACCTCTACTACACCTCAGAGCTATTTAAAGTGACAGCCATAAAAATGGTTTTTAAGTTTAGGCATACTTTGCAAAGAATGGCATTTTGGGCACTGAGAGTCATTCACACCACACTTCAGCTTACTGCTGGAATATTTAGAAGGGCTTTTTTTTTCCTTCTAGCTCAGAAAATTTGATGTGTATAAGACAGAGTGAAAATTAGTCTTGACTATGAGGTCCTACTTTTATGGAACCTCAAAAAGCAGCTGCTGAATGTTCCAGTGCTTCACAACACTGAAATACTTGCAGCCAGAAGAAATGGAAACTGTGGAATACAGAAAAGCAAAAGTCAAAGTAAATGCATTATTGAGCTATTTTGCTAAAACCCTGGCAGTTGTGAAGAGGATTTCATAGGTGTTGCTACGACTCCAAAAAGAAAAAAGGCATGGGAAACAAGGGGAGAAATTAATAGGGAACAGTAACTGCTGCTCCATGTTAAATATCACATAAGAACAGATGTCAGGGCAAAAGCCATTGGAGCAATAAGAAAGTGGGAAACCAACTAACCATGCCATAAAGCTCAGGAATGACAAATTGAATATAAATCTCAGAGCAGAACATCATGTTACTCTAAAGTGTTGTTGAGAAAAAGGTGATTATGACCTTAGTCTGGATTCCCACAAAGAAAATATTATCCTATCAATTTGGTGTTAAACTGAATTCATGGAAACAACTGGAATTCAACCAGAGTATGACTGAGAAACCATTAGTTTGCTCTTGGGTTGTGAGCTTGGAAGTAAAACACTTGCTTTTAATTTGTTGCAGTTTGAGATACGGTACAAACATAATGAAGGAAAGTGAAGAGCGAAGATTTTCAAGAGGGATCTTATTCAGATGAAAAGGTTTCAGAAATACAAGCAGATTCTGTGTGAATAAGCACAGAAATTACACAATGTTTGCAGCCACATCATAGAGGAACTGGGTACTGTACACAAAATTGCAGTCTTCAAAAAATTTCTTCACCTCAGAAGTGCTCTCTGACTGTTTACAAAGACTTACTCATGAGCAAGGGTATGTCATTTACTCCTGCAGATAAATTGACTCATCAGCCACAAAACTGCCCCTTGGCTATGTTTAGTCATCATTATTGAAGGCACAAACATGGCAGGTGTCACGCATTGCAAGCGAACCTGTTTAAATAACAAGAAAGTGAACTAGTGCTGAATATTGCTATGGACTTATGCTATATAACAAAAACAATGATTCAAAGGATAAAAGAAATCAGAGAAGATAGTTGGGTGGGTGCCTGTGTATATTACACCACTAATCCCATCCTGCTACAATAAAAAGATGGGATTGTCTAACAGAAGACATAGATAGAAACTCAATTTCATCTTCAACAGGACAAAGGCTTTGGAAATCTTACATTCAGCCCCTTCAGAGTATAAATATGTCAAAGATAATTTTCTTTAAATATGCTGAATGTTTAACATGTTCCATAAAGATGTTGAAAAGATAATGCTTCTTCCCTTTCCCTGAAGTTTTAACTCTTGAGGTGAATGTTCTCATTCTTGATGTTTCGACTTGAGAGAGAATGAGGTACCAGATATTATCCTTCTAAAGACAAAGGGAGATGAAAATGAGACTACATAAAAACATTTATTACTAATGTCTGATCAATTTGTTCAAGTATTATTTAGCTTTTTAGTATCTATTCAATATGACAGTTTTTCTGTTTATTTGCATGACTGTCATGTAAACATGACAGTCTCCAACATCCAGAGATGGCAATAACCACACATACACACTGTGTTGAGCCAGATTACTTTCAAAAGGTTGTATCCTCAGGAAAAAAAAAAATTATATTTGCTTTTTTGAAGTGCTCAAATGTCTGATGAAATTCATTTAAAATAAAGTTACAAAGGTTCAGGAGAATTTACAAGATTAAGCGTGCCTTTTGTTAAGTACTGAAAGCAGAGCAAACCACGTAAAGATGGGAGAAGCTTATCCAGATCAGCTTTAAGGTATCTTAATAAAGCTTGAACTGCTGCAAATGATTAAGTTAAATTCATGCCAACATATTAATGGTTCTGCATATTAGCAATGTTACCTACTCACAAGATTGAGGAGGGATTATTACCTGACATTTTCATGTCCTTCCTGAACTCCAGAGTATGACAGTTTCACTTAAAACAAAGTTATCTCTGTCAGGAGAGGATGAAATAAAAGTGACAAATACTTAATCAAGCCAGAACCTGGGATGCTGAATTGGGGCTGAAGGTGATTATAGTCACTGGTGATGGAACGTTATCCACCTATGTGTTATATCAGTGAAAAATAATTAGTTATTAGTTTGAAATTTGTGGAGTGATTCTTTCAAGAACCTTGCATTATGATAACAGAGGAGCAATTTTGCGTAAGAAAAAGTCTCTATTTCTGTAAGAAAAAGTCTGAACATCTCTGCTTGGACTCAGAAAAGCATCTTAAAACCAGATAGGAAGAGATAATGAGTTGAGAGGATATTCAAAAGCAGACCCTGGAGTTCAGGTTCAAGCAGAATCAGGACCAACACACAGATTGCAAAATTTTTACAAGATCTTTCAAACTGCCTTGGCAAAAATCCTATCAGATGAACTGATTATATGCTTTGTACATCTATTAATTAGCAGCAATTATATGAAATCAAGGAGTTCTTTGAGGTTTTCCACATTTAATAAAAAGCATCTCAAGAAAATGGCTACTCCACTACATCTGAGCTAGAAAGTAGGTAACTGCAGTTTCTAGATCCAGTTATGAACACAGAAAAGACTTGTAGTTTTTACTGAAGTGCTAGATATTAGAAATAAACAAATAAGTGTCAGTGTGGACATATTCCC
>VWZN01021057.1:497567-510608 GCA_013396955.1 Regulus satrapa | reverse complement strand
CCCCCCCCCCCCCCCCCATTTATTCGTAATTTCCTACAAATCTGCAGAACAAGAAATATCTAAGGCATCTTTCCAATGTATTAAAATTCTGTATCTCTGTGTTTGGGTGGTAAAGATCAAGTATGTTTCTATGTCAGACTAGCTAATGGACACTGAGGCTGGCACAAACAGCATTTGTTTCATGTCTTTTCTTCCACTCAAATATGCCCATCAGGATTTTCTAACATGATTTTTTTTCTCTAATCCTGCCAAAAAATGCAGCTCCTGTGGTTCACAGGAAATCCTGAGTGGTGTATTCTGACACAAACCTTCAGTCTTGGGCAGGGAGCTGTAGGAAGTGGGTGACCTCTCCCATGTAGCTGGAGTGCTGCTGACCAGATGACTCACAAGGAAACACAATGTTGACACA
This sequence comes from Regulus satrapa, assembly GCA_013396955.1. Classification (NCBI taxonomy): domain Eukaryota; kingdom Metazoa; phylum Chordata; class Aves; order Passeriformes; family Regulidae; genus Regulus; species Regulus satrapa. Next base: position 510,199 of record VWZN01021057.1, on the reverse strand, counting down.
GACATGCAATGCTGTTGAAAAGATTGTGTTTAGCAATTGTTTATTTACTCAGGAACTTGGTACCACATTAGCACCTTTGTTCTGACTTGGGATTCACTGATTATTTCCAGAAACCACCCTGACTGCTACCAGAGTAACACCCTTAGCAATGCTTTTAAAAAAATGTATTACAGAATTCCATATACAGAGTATCCATATAAAGCCGGGTTGGCTACTGGATAATTCTGCCGTGCTGCATTTTTAAAGAGAAAATGAAGGTGGGAAAAAAAGTCCAGGAGGTTAAAACATTTGGGCCATGAGATTTTTATTGTCTTATGCACCAGTAAACACCTTCATCTAAACTTATCTACTGTGTCAGTTTGTCGACCGGAATTTGGCACAGGAGTGTAGGTGCAATAAAGTCCCTATTCACCAAGTGATAATTTGTGAGTCAGTCACTGCAAGGCTATGTGTTTTAAGTCATTCAGTCTGTCTTTCTAGTGAGGGGTAGGTGCTCCATGTGTTCTCACAGCACTTGGTAATAAGCCATGAGACACAGATGAAGGAACCTAGTAAGCAAAAGAGGGACCCTAGTAGGAGATTGTAAATACTGTGCCACCCACTCGAGGATGGTTGTATGTGTCACTATGGGAAGAAATATTTCATTGGTATTCTGCAGGCACTGCAGGAAAATGCTACTATTACAAAAGCTTGGATCATAAATATGAAGGGGGAGGGAGAGAAGGGTTTAATTCTAACTCTTAGTCTAAAGGATCTTTCTAAACAAAACTAGGAAATAAGGAAATACTGGTATGATTAAAGCCTATTGATGTGAACTGAAAGATTTTCATTTGTGTCAAATGATGTTGGCCCTGTTCTTTTGTGATTCTGTGCTGCTGTTTGCAATTTTTTTTTTTTTCTGGAACACAGCAGCAAAACCATCTTTGCATTTGAAAAGCATTCCTCTCTATCATATTTTAGAAAACATGGGGTTCAAGCCAGAGTAACACAGTATTTCACTTTACCTAGAAGGTGCCCAGGAGAAAATCAAGGTAGAGTGGTCAAGACAAGTAGTAGTAGCTTCTTATCATTGAATTTTGATTGTCCAGCAAAGCATAAACACTCAATTTAATTTATTAATGTGAAATTTTAACGAGGCAAAAACCAGACTGAGCCTTTCCCAGGGGTATGAAATTAACCTATGGAGTGATCACATGGTTTATGTACCTGTACAACTAAAATTAATGTGGCACAACATATTTCTTTCCTCTTCTGCTTGGCTGAACTTTATTTTCATAGCAAACATCAACTAAATATGAAAGATCAAGCCAGTAAACTGTATCCAGCACACTCTGTGATTATTTGTAAAATTCAGTATTTTCCCCATAAGCAAACTGTCATTTTTTCTAAAAGACACAGCAGAACTCAAGGTTTCTCAAAATAAGAAAGTTGCCCACAGAAAACTCTATAACATTATTACTTCTTTTTGTACAGGCAACTTATTTAAAGGAAAGACCTCATATTTCTACTACATGGGTAACACTTAAATGATACTTACATTTTTTCAGACAGTCTAAGTAAAGAAGGCACCGCTCCCTGTTTTTTTCTCTCCTATAATTTTTTTCCATGGCTACACTCTCTTGAGGCTGGGAATGCTATCCTCAACTGGGATCTCTTTTTCTACAGAGGCTGCAGGTTAGAGCAACACTGACCTTGTGTCAGTGGCATATGCCAAGGTAAACAACTCGGAAGAGTGAGGGTGATAACTTTTAAACATGTTATACTAATTATATCACTGAAAAGGAAATGCATCAGGGAAAGTTAAAGAAGTTTGTGTGCACTAAACTCATTGCCATCAATGAGTGCATTCAAACCATGGAATAAATCATCAGTGAAGTAGAATAAAATGAGGATGGAAAAGGTAGGAAATGTACACAGACCTTCTGGTTTCCTTGAGCATTTCTCTTGAGAAGATTAAATACCAGGTCCCCAAGCATCTTGATGACAAACCCTCTTCTATTTGTCTACTGAAATCTAGAGATCTAGGTTAAAAGACTACTAAATACCATAATTACCACTTAAAACTTAACAGATTATTACAAATATCTTCAAATGAGACTTGATGCTATTATGCTGAATTGGATCTCTGTGTGCCAGGAGAAGCCACAGCATGGGCCATCTACTTATGTCCATTTAAGATGTGCCTGTAAAGACACAAGCTCATGATAAATTGATTTGCTGAATGTTAAATATGAGCCTATCTACAACCTGCCCCCCTCTAACTGAACTGAATTAAGACAAATTAGTCTGACTTGTGTCTAGTCACAGGCTCTGAACACAAAGGCAACTGTGTGTATGCAGTGGAGCAACAGCCACCAGTGACCTGGCAGATTTCTTGGTCTGCTTCGAAGGGGCAGCCAGCCTGTTGATTAACCTAGGTAGCCAAAGTTTTATTAGTGAGGGCTGGGAGAAGAGTCTAATGACAATCAGTGTCTTGATCTGCAGTTATTTATTGGAATTTTGTGCAGGATTTTCCTTGAATAATTTTAATTGTTGAATGTCTTGTGTGAAGATTGGGAACATCTGCAGGATACACTCCTAGCTTCCCTAATAACCCATTGAATACTTTTTTTTTTCTTTTTTTAATGATGCACCTAGAATTATACAGACAAGAAAAATTGATGGATTTCTTTTTTTTTCTTTTTTTGCTTATTTTTAAAGGCAAGAATGAGCCTACCCAATGCAAAATTAAAATGGTCCCCTGCCTTCAGTGATTGCCACGGTTCAATCTATAATTGCAAAGACAATCAATACAGACTCCCTCCAGCAGTTGTCCTGAAGGAAGATATCCCTTGCCAAAGCATCTGGATCTACTATATAGCTATAAAGAATTATACAACTTGCCAATAGATATGAGATTTCTATTGGCATGCCTTGTTCTATTAGATGCAAATAGGTTTTCCATTTACGGGGCACAAAAAGATCAGTTAAGGAGAGATTTCAGATGCTAAATTCCCTTACCGTTGGGAGGTTGAAGCACATGGTGGGCATTTAAACATAATTTTTGTGAACATTATTTATTTATTTATTTGTGTGGTTTCCTGCTGGAATTGTAAAATGTCTCTGATTCAGGCTGCATGGTTTATCAGGCTGGCAATTTTTTATGTTGGTTTTCTATCTCCCCCATAGTACATCAGTAACAAATACGATTAAGTTTTCAATACTCACTTTGTAAGTGTTTGTTATTCATAAACAGGAAGATTTTCATATCTTCCAGCTAGGAAGCATTTAACAAGTATTAATTACATTTCCAAAGTATCAGAGTCATGAGGTACATAAAGATCAGGAATTTACCAAAGAGCAAGGAGACTTGGTTTTTTTCTCCCACATAACACTAACCAGTGCAGCCCTTGCTAGTGTAACGTGGGACACAGAGAGAGGTGCTAATCTGGATCAGGGGTCTCAGGGACTTTAGTGTGCTTTCCTCTTGAAATAGGAGAAAGAAATTCTCTTAAAGAGTCATGTAAAGGACACACCCTCCTCCCACTTATTTATGAAGAAATCTTGGTTTAAATTTAAGTAGGACAAGATTTAGAGATTAAAAGGGTGGAATTAATCACACCTATCTTCAATACTCTAAAACTTGGCTGTCAATCATATAGGCTTTCCTTAAGGCTAGCACCCAGTTTTGAACCCTTTTTTAGGGCAGGCGGAAGTTGTTTGTGTAGGCGATTCTCCCTCAGCTGACTCATAAATACTTTTATGTGAGTAACTTATCCTACACACTTTTGACTTACTCAAGACAGACACTGATGGAGTGCACATGATAAAAACACACCTCCTAGCATGCAGCATGGCTGGGAGAGGAATTTATGATTTCCTTTTTCTCAGTCTTACATTCAGTAAAATGTGTTGTGAGGCACTAAATTCTTATCCTAAAGATAATAGAGAAACTGCATTATTTTATTTCTTTTTATTCACAACGGAAAAAAAACCCCAAACATACTGAACCACCAGAAATGTAAAAGAAAAAAGAAATCAATGCAATATAAGACCACAGATTCATTGTTATTTCAGTCAATATGTTCTTGGTATCAGCCAGAGATCTGGGAGACCCTGTCCCCCCTGGCCTGTCTGATCTGCTTTGTTTACCCCGTTTGAGGCCGGCTGAGCTCACAGCAGAGGGGCAGCAGCCTTGGAAGGGGCTGGAGGGAGGGAGGAGGGCAGGAAAGAAGGATCCAAATCCATCAGCTCCTTGCTGCAAAGCTCCTGTGTCCTAAACCACATCCAAGTGCCGCTGGTATTTCCTCAGCCACCAGCTGCTTTTACCTCATAAAGGGGCTTGATTGCTTTGTTCTAGTAGCCTGGCCGATTGCTTGGCACACCCATTATTTTTAACGAGGATTGTTATTTTCTTTGGAGCCAGAACATCCCTGTTGGCAGCCACTAACACCTTTCAGGCTAACTGTGTCGTGCTAACACGTAGCTTTAAGCATGCTGTAGATGTAACAGGAGAGCACAAGCCTTTCCTCAAAATGTCTGCACCATGACCAATAAAGGGCACAAAAATCTGCGTGGGGCTCACACCTTGACCCATGACAGCAGGAATGAGCACAGAAAAGTGTGAGCCTGGCTCCTCCAGTCTCACAGGTGCCAAAAAAAGGCAGGAACTCATCTGTGCTCCGGGCCTCTCCTACAATGAACGTTCCAAGAGACTTGCAGAGGTCAAGCTCCAGGGCAGGTGAGTTCACAGAGATCTCGGAGCTTACATGAGCTGTGTTACAGAGTGCTTTCCTAACATTTCAAACCTTTCTCACCCCAGGACCAAACCAACACCAGCCTGAGACACTGAGGGGCTGAATATGCAGCCCAGAAGTTGGGTGTTTGTTGCAGTAAAATTTAAATGGAGGCCAGGGGAGAGAGTGCCTGGCCCGGTCCCGGCCAGAGACTCGCACCACCGTGCTCTTGGAAGTGCCGTAAGTCCTGGGCTATTGATTATTCTGCAGGCTTTATCCTCACTATAAAGTTTTCCTTTTGACAGATGGGGTTTTTTTCTTTATGATGAAAACCTCTCTGTCAAAAAACTCCCCACCACTTCTTTCACTAAGACAATCAGTGACTCAAATCAAAAGAACTGCGATAACCCCAAACCTTAGGACTGAATTGCCTTAATTATATATTACACTTGATAGAGCAATCAGAGTTGCTTTGATTTGGGTTATGAATAGATAAGATCTGTGTGAAAGATTTAAAAAGTCACTCTGTGCCTCTTTTTTCCCCTTTCTCTCTCTCTTTTTTTTTTTTTTTTCAATTTTTTTAATTGACATTACCTTGACATGCTTCTGTAAAGTATCATATTCTTTCCCTGGTGTGACTGAATTCTGCTGCTCACAGTTTTATCACTGCAATGGCAAATATTCCTCTTAGTTTAGAGAAAAAAAACCTGGCAGCAAAGAAAAGGAAAAAATTGATTTTGAGTACTGGCTCTGGTTTAGGCAGTTATCTTGACTTTAATCTTCAAGCTGAAGTTCCTGTTCTTTTATTCATTCTCAGCACAAAAAAAAAAAAAAAAAAAACAAAAAACAAAAAAAAAATTAGAATACAAAATATTTATATTCGGTTTTCAAATCAAATTTAGATTTTCAGTTACCAGATCCAGTGCTTTCTTTGAAAACAGCTTCAGTCAGATCCTACGATTTGACTACAAAAGGATATGAGAATGCCTCTGTTCAACAGGGAAAATAAGATTAAAGCCCTTTACGAGAAGATGGTAGGTTCAAGGTGACAATGCATCATGATTTTATATGAAACAGAAAAAGCATTAAGAATTATCTCTAGGTCACAGTATTGACTAGCAGCCTGCAAACCATCTCTTTGTTATACAAGCCTGGTATTAGTTACAGAAATATTAAAAAAAAAACAACCCAACATTAAAAAGAAGATACTGAAGCATGAAGGGAATGTTAACCTGACAGCAGCCAGTATCTTGAAAGGGTATTTCTTAGCTGTGGCATTTACAGGCCAGATTTTCAAAATTGGTCGCTATTTTTGACTGCATCCAGTTTGCAGATGGAAGTTCAGCATGCAACATTATTCTGGGCTTTGCTCTTCCTCTCTCTCTCCACTTGTACCAGCTGGGTGCTCATTTTTCTATGATCAGGATTTCTGAGACTCAAGGCTATTGTTTCTCATTTGAAATCCAGGTCTTATTGAGTCATGTTCAGTGTGTAAAATTATGTCTATGTAATTTTGCCTTTAACTGAGCAAACAAAAAGGCACAGCAAGATCATTAAAGATGAAGTTAGCAGACTTCAGACGGCTGATAACATAAATTTTTATCAGTACAAGCAATTAAAAACTAAGGTCGTTGCCAAAGGATGTGGTAAATTCTCTACCCCTTATCATCTTAAATATAAACTGGATGTCTTTTGGAAAGATTTTCTTGATTTCAGCCACAAATTAGGTTTGATGCAGGAAGTATTGAACAACATTCTACAGTCGGTGTTAAAAAGGAAGTTAGGTAATAAACTGGATTATTATAGCAGACTCTTCTGACCTCAGAATCTCTCCAGAATCTATCTCTACCTTCAGGACTAATTTATTAAAAGCCTGGCTGGCTGTTGCAGCCAATGAAGCATTGCAATACTTCAAGGGTTCTGTGAAAAAGGACTGTTGCCAACATTGCTGACTGCAGTCAGCATTTTCTGAAGATCATAGGAAGTGAAAATACAAAATAAGCATCCTTCTGATTCATGTACATTTTCCCCAAAATGCTTGCTTCCAAGTATTTTTCATTATCTTCCACACCTTAAAATTTGAAATAAAATATAAAAAATGAATAACTTCCACTAGCTTATGATGCTTCTTCTCTGCCACACAAAATAGATGTCTAGGAAATATTACTACTGCACACTAAGTAGGGATGCGACTCTGGCTGTGAAGAGCTTGTCTATAAAAGTCTGCTTGCCAAGAAGCACAGCCTAATCTGAAACTACTAAAAGAATCAGCCAATTAGAAAGCTATTAGTAATAAAAATTTGAATTTTCATTCATTTCAAAAATAACTTTAAAAAATTATCCAAACTCTCCAGGGCCTGTTGCCAAGACACAGTTGGTTAAGTTATTAGACAGATCTAGGTCTAGTGCTAACACCATACATGGGACAGTCTGCTGCTTGCTGCTGGGTTTGTTCATAGCCTGACCTCTGTAATTTTCACATTTTTCTAATAAATGGGACAAATGGCATTTCTCAGTTTTGGAGCCTCAGGACATCTGCTGCTTATCCTCCTTGGGCAAAATGGCTGGGTAGGTAACCAATCTCACACCTCTGTGAAAGAAAAGGGAAAAGAAAGTTAAAAGGAATCCCAGATGTTTTTTCTTGAGATGTCCTCTCCAAAAGAGCAGAAAATCTATTGTTAAAATAAGTCAGCTCAGTACTTAATACTTAGTAAAACACCTAGAAGTCTGGAACTACCATGGAGAAGCTCTATACCATAACCTTCTGAAAAAGCCTTAAGAGGAATTCTCATAGAAATTTTCCAGCTTTCTAAGCTCAGAGATTAATTTACCATAGAGATATGAGGGGCCTGCCAGAGCACCTGCTCTGGGACCCCTTTTGGTAGCACAGTTATCCTGGAGGTGTGAAACCAGCCCTTCTGTTTTTCCTTACCAATCCACAAAAAGTGTATTATGTCTGTGTTGAGCTGTGTGGCATTTTTGACTCAGTAAAGATGGGGAAAGGAAAACCTAGTGTACGGAAAAACATTTAAAAATAATCTCTCCCTCATTCTTTACAAAGTTTAGAGCAGGCTCTAAGGAACAGAGTTTAGGTTTAGACTTTGAAACTGGAGAATGTGCCCTTTTGGCACCTCCTATGATTTCTTTGAACTTTGCTGAGTGTTAATCCACTAAGTGCATTGTGATGTATTTGGAGGGGAAAAAGAAAAAGAAAAGATTTATTCAGTGGTGACTACATAGGACTATATTTAAAGAAAATTCAGTGGTTCTTTCCATATGTTGAATGACATTCAAGATCCAAATGAGCAGTCATTTTTACCTTAGACATTCTTCAGGAATGTGCTGGCAAATATCACAGGCAGAAAAATTGCTGGAAAAACTGGGCAGTGATTTCTCTTATTCAATATGCTTTCACTTCTCTTTGCCGATCCTCTTAAAATTAAAGGCTATTTCTTTGGCATCAGGGTGCTCCAATTTTACTAGAAATCATGACACTAAATATACCATATATACTATAAGGGCACAATCTAAAACCTATTAGCTCAGTGGTTGTATCCTTAAATGTCTTCAAGTTACAGTGTGTCAGGAAATCTGGGTTAAAAGGGTGCCAGAACTGAAGCCTAGTCAAAGGGAAACGGCAAGAGTGCCTGCTCTGACAGGTCACTGGATTTTGATTATGCAGTCAGATATGGTATTCATCCCCTTGATAATGAAAGTTGGGTGGCTGGCTGGAAACAAAAGGCACAGAAGATGGCTTTTGGTCATTGTCTGAGCTATTCCTGGTAATCCTCCTTACTGTCTAACTTGTGTGTTCGGAAAGGATTTGGGCCCGTGGGGTAAATGGAATTGAAATCTCTCAAGAGGAAAAAACGATAAGGAAACAATGCATACTTGCCAGCATTTTTAGGAGGAGGTGTTTAACAAAAGAAGAAGCCTGTGTTCTGTATTAGGTTATTGCACAGCCAGCTCTACTGCTTTCATTGCTGCCTCACGCCAGCTCAAGACAATAGAAGGACTGTTGCTGTTCTCTCAGCTCTTTGCTGAAACTGTATAACTGTACCAGCTGAATCCAAATATCACCTATCAAATATCATCATACTACAAATTACTCACCATTTAATAAATATACATAGTAATTAAAGGGAGATCAGTCCTTCGCCACATTTCATTTACAGTTTAGTGTAGACATGGACAAACCTTATGGTGACACTAAGAGATAAATCAGTTACTCTGTACCTTTTTTTAAAAATATTTCCAAGGCTGCAAGTCAGGTCTCCAGATGCTCCTTCCCAGCCTGAGTCCTGCATCTTAAACTTTGTGTAGCAGAGGATATTACTGTAAAATTCAAAGCACAGCAATCAATTAAAGAGAAATATACCAGATAAGTAAACTAACATTACTGCAATGTTTTTTTCAGCGGTGATGACTCCCTAACACACAGAGAGGGCAAGTTCCCTGCCCTGCTTTCCCTCCATCTTGTTTGAAGGAAATGTTGCCAGCTTTTGAGTCAAAGCTTCTAAGAAGCAGCTGTGATGGTGCTGTTGGCACAGAGGGGTGGGGCAGAATTTTGTATCCACCCTTTGCAAATTAAGGAACAACACAACCCAGTTGTGCACCAATGGACAAACACAGCAGAGCTGAGAAATAAAGTGGGCCAGCCAAGGTACAAATGGCTCCCTTGTACTCAAAAAGAGCAAATGTGCTTCAGGCTCATGCTTACCTTGGTCCTGCACCCTCCACTTGCCCTCACCTCCTTTCCAAAGGGGTGGCACCAGGTCCACAGGGCTGCACTTGTTCTGCGATGCCAGAGGCATAACCTGAGAATGCACTTCCACCATGGCAGCGTGCAGAGCGCTGTTTGCCTTTTGTATTTATCTGCCCAAACCTTCCCAATCAGTTTTACAGTTTAGCTCCAATCACTGTAGATTGTGACATTTAATATCAAATACTCTTCCAACATTCCCACATTAATAAACACAAACAGTGAATCCTCTCTCTGTTGTAATCATGATTTCTGGCAACATTTAAAAGTGCATATTATTATGACAGTATTAGGAATTGGTACAGCTTCCTGCAATGCTGGAATATATATCCAAAAACTAATTTACTTGAGTTGTAATGTTAGGATTATCCTTCTGTCTTTCATGACTGATGCTTCATCTGGAGAATGCTTAATGTTTTCTTGTCAATGACTGTTAACGCAAATGAATTATTCCAATCTGTTTACTTTGTCCCTTTCTAACAAATGCAAACTATAATTAAAAAGGAAAAAGAAAAGGAAAATGCAAAGAGCACTGAAAACCTGGTATGACAACACTGTGCAGATTTTTCTACTCTTAAGTCCACATCAATAAGCAATTTAGAATAGAACTCTTAATGGGAGACCAACAGATGAAATTGTCGTAGAGCAGATCCTTGGATGAAATTTTCTCTTTGCCCACGTAATTGCATGCAGCCATCCTTCTGTGAAATCCCCCATCAGATTACAGGGTTTGTTGTATGTAAATTGAAGACTAAATGCTTGGTAGCACCTTTCAGCTCTGAAATGCTGGAAATGAGTTTTTTAATAGGAAATTAGATTAGTAATATTTTAGTCAACAAAAATGTGGAAAATTTCTGCATAAAGATGAGAAAATTATTCATGCAAACTGACTTTTAAAAAAGAATGAACAATTGTTAAATTCTGTATACTGCTATTCATTAAAAATTCTGTGCATTATTTTGTTAAAAAAAAAAAAGAATGAGATATGCAAAGACAAATTATTTCTACTTTACTGGCTATAGTATTGACTGAGCTTTTGACTAGCAACAAGTTGCATAATTTAGTGGTTTCAATTTTTAATATGATTTTATTCAGTTCTCAAAGTGAGGAACAATATGTGGAAAATTACAATTAACTCAGTCCAGATTATAAAACAGCCCTTTGCAAATTATCAACCAGGCACTAAAACAAGACACTGCCATTTGCAGTCCCTGCTATGCTGCAGTGGATTATAATAACCTTCAATGAGCTTCAGAAGCCAAAGTGAGAAAAGACATCTCAGCCTTAAACATCCTTTGCAAATGCAAAAGTCAGGTGTAAATTTGCCTTCCTTTGTAGCTGATAGCCCAGAAAACAACTGATCATGTAGCAATAAATTATCATTAATATTATTTACGATCACTCAGTAAAGTGGTTCTTGCAGTTGAGGCTGGACCACAGAGCAGAGCCTGGATGTACCACACGCTGAGAATGCTGAGGAAGACGTGTGTCTCCGGCAGGAAACAACAGATGGCTGGCAGAATGAACCAAACCTACATCACCACCATCAGATGCAAAGTTTTAGGCAAAGACATTCCTGTTCCTAAGAACCTACTGGCTTTTAATGGCCTGGATACAGCTGAACTGCAACAAAGCTTTGCCTTTGCCCCTAAGGAAGATGTAAAATGTAATGGGTAGCCAGAAGGGGGTCTCAGACTTCAGCATATTCGAAGTGGGAATAAGAATTACATCAGTGGAGAAGTGAAAATTAATGTCTTCTCCAGCTTTCTGAACACAGGTGATAACTGTTCTGGGCTCCTAGCAGAAGGCTGCAGCTCCTGGAAAATCTCTTAAAATCCCTTTAGATAGTTTGCAATCTTCAAACAGTGACTTCAGGAATGTGTCTCCTATTTCCATGAGAAATTTCCCTCACTCTCTCTAAAAGCTTTATAGTGGTGCTTTAGATAAATGAAGAGACCTGAGGAACTCATTTTAGCTGTAGCAAAGAGCCCCGCAATGTGGTCTGTACTTATAGATGAGAATACTATTACGACCAGGAATACATCATGCAGCTGCCGCAGAAGTCCATATAAACAAACTTTTAAAAACTCCTCTCACATCAACTCCCCCTCTGCCACCAAATATTCACTAGCTTTTACTGCCAATGATACGATTCTGTTCTATAGATAAAAAATAAACACAGCTCCTTGTCCCAAGGACTAACAATCTAAACACACCCCAGGGAAACCCACAGAGGAAATAACAGAGGGACAGTAATGTTGTTCTCTTTGTCACCTTGTTAATTCACATCTTACACGCTACAGAATAGAGTGACTCTTTAGGAGAGTGGTGAGTTTTGTGGTGAGGTTACTGTTACCTAGATTATTTCTTTTTATGCCTTTGGGGCAAAAAGAACAAGAAAAGGCAACCAAATCCCAGTGGCTGTAACAGTGAAAAGAGGGTAAGGGAAGAGGAGAACATTTTTACTCACATTTTACACCTCTCCCTCACTCTTCATTTCTTTCCTTATTTTTCTAAGACAAGAATTACTCCAACAAACAAGCAGATTAAAGTCAGATACCTGAAGCTATTATCACCTGTGGCTGTCATCTCTCCCTCCATGACATATGTCACTGCAGACAATGCACTGACACCTCAATTTCTGAACATGAGCCCATTCCAGACCTCAGCTGCTGTAAGATGTGCATCTGAAAACAGAATTTTGGGACCTATTTGCAAGGGAAGTGGGTTCTGGCATCTTCTAGAATGGTACAAGTGGCTTCCTCTTCCATCCATCTGCCTTTAAACTGCAGTCATGTCAGTTTGAGCTCTGAAACCATCAGTCAGGCAGAGTGATACATCTAAGGAATTTTGGGTTTTTTCACAGTAGACAATACACAGTGGGCGTAAATATCTTCCAAATCGCTCCTCTTTTTTTTTTTTTTTTTTCTTTGAAAGATCCCAGGCTTGATGTTTTTCTTCATCTAATTTAGAGAGTATCCTGTCCAGTCCCCATAAGTGCCTAGAAAGTGTTCACTGCACACAGAATAGAAATCAAAGCCATGTTCTTTAGTCTGTTTTTGTGTAACGCAAACTCAAGATTCCAGTGTCAATTTTTAAAATTGTTTAAGTGTAAATTACAAAAGATAATGCTACTCCCAAGGACAAAAAAAAAA
>VWZN01021057.1:480957-497502 GCA_013396955.1 Regulus satrapa | reverse complement strand
AAATAAGTTTACAAATCTAAGAGAGAAAAATCAATCACTGGCAAGAAGTAACCTAGGATATGAATGAATTGTATGTCATTTAGAGAAACAAATAAGTGCAACAGAATTAATCAGCAGATGTAAGAGAGTGTGACGCTGATACAAAATAGAAGAGATTACAAGGGATTGTGAAACAATGACCATGTGCATCAAATCATAGCTGCTTTCTGCACAGATAGCTTTCTGCTATCTGTTAGCTATAGCTATCTGCTTTCTGCTGCTTTCTTCTACACCGAAGAAATGCTACACGTTATTATTTGAAGGTGGACATGAATTAAAGGCAAATTAACCCAGAACTGTGCTTCTCTCAGGTACACGCACACACACACACACATACACACACACGCCCTACTTTCACAAAGTCAGCCCCCATTGTGGATTTCTGACCCTCACCCTTCCTCTGCCATGCTAAAGTCAAATTTTAAATTGAGTCTGGAAGGCTAGGATAGAGTGGCACAACAGCAGCATAAGAAACAGATGAGGTTTTTTTCTGCATTTGTATTCCTAACAGAGTCCTCACAATGCTTATTATTAACTAGACTGAGGACTTGGGAGAGAAAGATGTAGAAAAAGTCAGACACAGCAAACAGAATTAGGAAATATTTTGAAAACAGTCTTGCGAGCCAGGACATGCAATAGCCAAATTCACTTTAAGTCTCAACGACACAAGTTCAAAGGTTTGAATTACTCAAGAATATCCTATGTTTAGCCAACACTGCTAATCTGGCACATCTCTTCCCTGTCTGGCCAAACCCTTCCCTTCTCAAAATACCCAGAACAGATAAATGCAGTGTTACAGATACTCATTACCAGGGAGAACGTGACCGAAACATCAGTGCAGCTCTGAAAGGCAGACCATATATCTACAGTCATGGCCACGTATCTGCAGTCATGATGGGCTTAAATTTTGTTTTGTTGTTCTTCCAGCTGTTTGCCAGCAATAAATGGCAATTGTACTTTCCAACCATGTTCAGCTGGGCTCTATGCCATTTTTTGCTGTTTTTGATGGCAGAGTTCTCAAAGACATGCATTAAACAATCTGGCCCATGCAATAACTCACTAGGGTTGCACTCATGCTTCCAAGGAGGCCCATAAGAAGAGAGAAAATAGGTTTTTTGAGAAAGGCAGCAGTAGTCTGCATTAGTAATATTAAACTTTTCCAAGGAATTTCAATAACATTAACAAATTATTTTGATAAAATACAGGAGGCTTTGCAGATGGTTTGCTAAGGGTTTAAAAAGAGCAAAATGTGCAAGCTGTACACCCACTCCTCGATGTTGTAAGCTCCCTTACAGTCTGTCCTGTGACCATTCTCAAATATACTAATGTTACAGACTTAATTTCATAATGGTAATGCATTCACAAACAAATTACTGCAGTAATGCAGTTAGCTCAATTAACTTTTGAATCTATTCAATAGGCAGAACTAAAGGTCATTTTCTATTAAAATATCTCCCTCCCACTTCCTTATCACCCTTTGCAACTTAGGGGAGTTAATATTAGAAATCCTGTCTACACTATGTCAGGAAGAAGACAGGATGATGAAGCCAGAAAAAGACCTTATTCTTTACTAACATAACACAGACACGGCCCAAAGAGAACATCTGCCTTCTTTCATGAACACATCTAATTATGGTAAATTGTTAACACCTTGAAGAGGAGTTTCATAGAAGAGTAAACTTTAACATATGCCATCCTCACACATAAAACATCCTGTACTTCATATTTTTCCAAACACATGCCCTTTTTCCTACAACAGTTTATCAAAGGCCTTGTTTTGAAAAGGACTTCAACCTGTTTTCTATTCCTGTGGATGCATTTTTTTAGTGCTTGCAATTATTTGCCAGCGCAAATAAATCCGTAGAAATGTCAAACTGTGTAATCTGGGAATGTTGTCAGGAGATGAGGCAGCAAGGCCTGCAAAACTGCAAATACAATTATTTCCCCACACACAAATGCAAGACACTACAATTTAAGTATTTTGGAAAATTCTGCCTTTACTTTATTTGGGCACTGAAAGCTGCCTGTCCACCTTACAGCTCCTGTTACTCTTCCCCTTGAGATCCCACACTAAAGTCACAGTGAATAATTTGACACTATTATTGCCATGGCAACACCTTGATGTCATGCATACACAGAATCATGATTGACATTCCTGCGGTAACCAACAAAATGAGAAATGAGGGGAAGAAGAAGAAAACCAGACTCAGCTCCAATACTAATGGGGGAAACAGAGGATCATTGGCACTGCAAATATTGCTTTATTCATAAATCCGCCTGCTCCTGTTTTTCTCCATGCCAACATTCCTGTGAAGGGCTCCCATCAGACCCCAAAACACACACGAAGTTCAGAGGGGGCTCCTAACACACACCTGGATTGGGCCAGATTCCAGTGGGTGTCTTTCTGACAGTGCTCTCCTTGGGCAAAGGACTCCATGCTACAGCACAGATGATTCTGGCCACAGAGTCTTTAAAATGTTTAGTTTAGTCTTAAAAATGTGCCTCTTAAATGTCATAGGTATGGTCTAAAATAACATAACACATTAAACAATGTGGGTTTTGCCTCTGAGGACAGTCTTCAGGTGCTCAGCTGCGCTGTAAATTTTTCTTTTCTTTTTTTCTTTTCTTTTCTTTTCTTTTCTTTTCTTTTCTTTTCTTTTCTTTTCTTTTCTTTTCTTTTCTTTTCTTTTCTTTTCTTTTCTTTTCTTTTCTTTTCTTTTCTTTTCTTTTCTTTTCTTTTCTTTTCTTTTCTTTTCTTTTCTTTTCTTTTCTTTTCTTTTCTTTTCTTTTCTTTTCTTTTCTTTTCTTTTCTTTTCTTTTCTTTTCTTTTCTTTTCTTTTCTTTTCTTTTCTTTTCTTTTCTTTTCTTTTCTTTTCTTTTCTTTTCTTTTCTTTTCTTTTCTTTTCTTTTCTTTTCTTTTCTTTTCTTTTCTTTTCTTTTCTTTTCTTTTCTTTTCTTTTCTTTTCTTTTCTTTTCTTTTCTTTTCTTTTCTTTTCTTTTCTTTTCTTTTCTTTTCTTTTCTTTTCTTTTCTTTTCTTTTCTTTTCTTTTCTTTTCTTTTCTTTTCTTTTCTTTTCTTTTCTTTTCTTTTCTTTTCTTTTCTTTTCTTTTCTTTTCTTTTCTTTTCTTTTCTTTTCTTTTCTTTTCTTTTCTTTTCTTTTCTTTTCTTTTCTTTTCTTTTCTTTTCTTTTCTTTTCTTTTCTTTTCTTTTCTTTTCTTTTCTTTTCTTTTCTTTTCTTTTCTTTTCTTTTCTTTTCTTTTCTTTTCTTCTCTTCTCTTCTCTTCTCTTCTCTTCTCTTCTCTTCTCTTGTTTATAAGTGTTCACAAGAACACACACAAACCATTAGGAATAGTATGAAACAACATCTGTTAGATATTTTTTAAACTCAGTGTCTGCAGCAGTTTTCATAGGGGTCTACAGGCAATACCAAGACAAGGATGGAAACAGCCTTTTATTCTAAATTTCATATGTACAAGGAAAGCCATTTTACACAGTTGTGTAAATTCTGCGTAAAAAAAAGCTATTGTCATCCAATGTCACTGTGCTTACACTAATAAGAACTTTTAAACATGGAGTACATTATTAACACCAAAAACTGTTAACAAACAGGCATAAAAGACATGGATATGTGTGCTGATATTTCACATACATTCTAGAAACAACTTGGCGCAAAAATAAAATGTGCCAGTAAAAAAAAATAGGCTTTTTTTTTTTTTAATCACGCAATATGTGATTTCTTTTTTTCTTGCTTTCTCTTCTTTTTGTACACAATATGCTGAGATCCATTCTCAAGCCTTTTCACATCAGGATTTGCAGGCACTTCAGCAACCCAGCTATACTTTTTACAATACATAAAGTTCAGACCAACAAACACAAAAACAGCTGCTGCAAAAGGAATTCTCATATCCCATATGCACATTCAAATATTACTCTCTGCTAGAGCAATCATTTTGTTTTAGTAATTTTTGGACACTGACATGTTCCCAGGATGATGTGTAACAGTTTGTCTCCACTCTATCTCTCATTCATGTACTTAAAAGTTTCTTTTTAATGTAGCATCACAATGCAACAATATGGTATATGGAAGCACAAAGGAAATTGTCCACAAATCTTTACAATGTCTAAAAAGAAGGAATTGTTCTCTTTTCAGCTATTTGATCAAAGAAAAAACCACTTTGATTTCCTCTGCTCTTGCTTTGAGCTATCTCCAAAATTTGCCCAAAGACTACTGTGTATTAGATGAGCTGACATGACACCCTCCCTAGTTCTCTTCCTAGATACAAGTGTCATATGACAAAATTAATTTAGAAGCAAAGCAAAGCA
Organism: Regulus satrapa; assembly: GCA_013396955.1. Classification (NCBI taxonomy): domain Eukaryota; kingdom Metazoa; phylum Chordata; class Aves; order Passeriformes; family Regulidae; genus Regulus; species Regulus satrapa. The sequence goes on along the minus strand of VWZN01021057.1, from coordinate 493,140 downwards.
GAACTGAATTGAATGTGTGTTCATAATTTCCCATCATCTTTAATAAAATAGTAAAATATACTTATCAAAGGTTTGGCTGTGTCTGTATAAATAATCTCTCTCCAGTTATTTCATTTGCAATGGACTGTGCATTAAGATTATAAGGCAATTGGAACAGGATTCTCAGGATAACTGAAAGCTTAACATTGTTTTCCTCATGAGTCAGGATAAAGGCTTTTTTAATAAGCTCAGAGTGGGGAGAGAGAGAAAAAAAGAGTGCATATGTGCATAATAGAAGAAGGATAGTTTTTCAGCATATAGACACTTAAATATTGATCAACAAAGACTGGTAATGACTCCACCATAAAATATATTGGAACTCCAACTGCATCCCAGAGTAGAGCTCAGCCTTACCCACTCAAGAGTGATATGTACACCTCCTTCTCACCCGAGAAAAATAATAAAGGACATGTCAATGCTTCCTTCAACCTCAAATTCATTAATTCATTTTTATGCCACAAAGCTGCACGTTGGTGTAATAAGTCACTGCAAAGTAAAACACATTACAACAAATCCTAGCAAAGAGCCATTGACAGCTACAGGACTGGGCTACGGGACGCAGGGGCGGCGCTGCTCACTTCCACTACGATTGTCAAAGGGTGGAATGCCCTCCCATGGGTTCAACACTTGGGACAGAACGGCAAACACGGCAAAGAATGGCCCACCAATGCTTTGCCCGTATTTTCAAAGGCACTGAAATAGAAAACGGATATATTCCTTTGTACCATCAGCGTAAAAAGTGTTCAAAATATAAGTCTTTATATGAAAATGTTCAGTATTGCATGGTAAGGTGATCCTCTTTTTTTTTTTTTTCACCTCAAGAATAAAATGGTCTTCCCTTTTCTGGTGTTTGCAATCTGTTCAGCCTCGCTACCTGAGATGGTGAAGGTGGTACATCTTGTCTGAAAGGACCTTTAGGAGGGGTATAATTAGGGTCCTGAATTTTCTTATACGAGTCATAGTTGCTAGGCCCTTCAGAAGAAGTTTTTTTTTTCAGTTGCTGTTCTTTCCGCCTCTGTTCTTGACGGAGCAGTTCTTGTGTTTCTAGCATCACCCTGGCATTAAAGCCATGTCCTCCCATATAGCCATTCCTTGATCCCTGGTAGCTGGAGTATCTGGGATTTTCCTTTGCAGTCTGGAACCCTTCTCCAGGGGAATAACTCTGCTCCCAGGAGTCTTGAGATACAGAACTGGCATTTTTCCTGCTTTGCCTGAAAAGAAAAATGAAAAAGTTTTGTAAGACAAATGTTCCGGCTCACCTTTTACTGCTATTGACAACGAACACTGGAAAAAAAAGCAGCTTCTGCCATGCCTTCAGCTTTTGCCCAGCTATGGCATTCTCTAGAAGTCGCTTTCTACAGGCACAGTTCTCTTCTTCCCCTAAATGATATATGATCTCTTTTGTTGGGAGAACATATCCTAGAGAGCTGAACTGTATTTCTAGGTCTATCAGGAGGAAAATACCATGAAAACCCATCCAGCTACAAGTGCCCTCATAGTCTCAAGAAAACAGTGTTACAATTCAGTTGCAGCCTAGGAAAGACCTTACGTGTGTGCTGCTGAGCTTCCTAAGAATGCAGGTAACAGCCAGCAACTGTAAAGTCACTCATGAACGATTTGAATCTTGACTGACACTTGATTAAAACTGCAATAGGCAGATCCCTAAAACACTTGCCCTAACACTGCACAAGTCAGAAGATAAAGCTCTCTTACTGAGAGGTAGTTCCAGTTTCTTCCTCCTGTTTCCAGAACTAAGGAATTTTGTCCTATAAGGAGTGTTTCCCAGTCTGCTATAGCTTTCATAAAAGAAGAGGCAGAGATAATGGCTTTTGCTCATTTTTTTTTACTCCAGGGAGTAGATAAATAGGCCAAATACACATAGGAATTACAAATTCTTATCTCTTCTCACAATAAATCACCACATTATTTTGAAGACAGATTATGGTTTTGAAATAACTTTAATTTACTATCAAACTGCTAGATGCTTGTATGAATTTAAAATAAGATTGGTGGTGATAAAGTAAAACAATTTTGTGCTGCAGCAAAAGAGATACCCACTTTGAGATTAAAATTAGAGTATGAGAATCAAGCAATAAAATAAAATATATTGCAACATAAATCAATAAGAAATTAATTTAGTTGTTTATATTTGGCTTGGTTTTTCATGTCATCACATATGACAGTGTGGCCTCATCCAATGAATATGCAGCAGAGAGACAAGAGAACTGGAAAAATTTTTTACCATTACTAAAAGTAAAAAGTCGCATAAGATTTTTGCAACCTTCCTTCCACATGTATAATTTGAAAATTACCATATCTACCTTATTTCATAACTGATTCTGAGACCTCTGGATGAGAACTGTTATGCAAGATGAATGTGAATTATTGCAGTGAAAATTACAACATAATATAAATTCTTACAAAACTTTTATAGCTGTTATTGGTATTCTCATATCCAACTTTGCCAGAGCAACAACACTTCTGAGTCATGTTTTATCACTCCCTGGAACAAGAGCAAATTGAATGAACCTCTGTAGGCTACGAAACCTGTCAGGTTCCTGATCTAGAGCAAGATAAATTTTAAGTAATAGAAAATTAACATGAAGTTAAACCTTGCTCTTACAGTTTCACATGGGACAAGAGGATGACTAGTTGAACCAATTTAATTTACTGACTGTTTTCTGGTACTTGTTCAAAATCAGTTGGCACACTTTCCCTGTCTTTCTGGGAAGTTCCTTTAAAATTAACCCAAGATTTTATTTGCCTTCAGTACTAAAGATTTGAATGTGCAAAAGGGAAAAAAATTGGAGGCTCTTAGAGAATACACAGGATGAAAGGCAACAAAGCCCAAGAATGAAGCCAGTATTCAGTCATTACAAAGTCATTGTTGCACCATTAAGCTTGGGACCTAGGCTTCAGAGTAACAGTAAGATGTCTTTAAAGATCAGTCACAGTGTTAGGAGCAGTTTGTAAAGCTGGAGAACTCCATGCCCCAGGTTGTTACAGCAGTACTGTGGTATTTACAGTGCTGAATTTCAGCCCTGCAGTTCTGTCTGCTCTCAGCACAGCTGAAACACCCAGAGAGTTCAAACTAAGCCATTCAATTATCATTAATTACACAGTAACATGCATTTCTAGATTGCTAGCCATTTCTCATGTTGAAAAACACCTTGAGTAAAGTTCTTAGTAACTCTTTTCAAAACAAGCATTTCTATGAGCTGCTCTATGATCTATTTTTTTTATTTCTTGTAGATTAATTTTCACCTTAGAGTTTTTAATTTCTGCCACTGAACAGCATTCCATTCTGCAACTGATTCCAACTTTTAATTGCTACCAGAGATTATGAACAGGGGAAGCTAGTTTTAAGAATTAAACTTTTGAAACTCTAAATAAACATGGTTGAGCAGGGCTAGCATAAGTGAAAGATAATTTCTCAGGAGAAACAATACAGCATTAGTAGGTGTGGTCACTTCCTAAGGAAGGGAGAGATTAAAAAGAAGAGGAGATATAAAGATTTTCAAGATGAGAAACTAACAATCTCAGAAAACACACAAACTTTACATTTCCCCTTCCCACCTTCCAAATCTAACAGAAAAATTCTGCACTGAAAGGTGTTAAAGCATTTAAAAGTCTTAAGTTGTTTTATTTTCAATGATGTTGCTAAGATAATGTTGCCATGTTGTTCATGGCTAGATAACTTTGCTATAAGGCTTATATTTGTTTCCAAAAAAAGAGTGATAGTATTCCTGGTAAAACATATCTTGTCACAACAAATATTTTTTCCACAAACGTTAAAAATAATACAGCCTCATTTGAAAGCAATTTGACACCAAGCTCCAGTGTAAATTATTCTCCATTCAACCATTGCTGCTGATATTTCAAAATGCAAAGACTATTTGCATAATGCTTAACTATGAGAGTTAATTTGTAATGCAAGCTGGCTAAACTTCTATTAATTCTTACAACTAAATATCAAGTAAAAGAAATTTTTCCCAAACAACTAATCTTCAAAAAACCTACTATTTTTTAAAAACATTTACACAAAAAGGTATTAATTTTCAGCATTATATATATATATATAAGGTATATATGTAAACTTGAAGACCTTTAATTTCTTGGGTAATCTTCTCAGTTCCATATTTTTTTTGTTAAAGGTCTTGAAATTCTTTTCCCTTTTAATTTTTTTTTCATGTTAACATCTCAAAGATATAATTTCTACCCAGTAAGGAATTAATCAACAGAAAAAAAAAAAAGTCATCTGACGTGTCAAAAGGGGACACCTCATGTCATGCTCAGGAGACTTTTGTAATTGCAGAAAATTAAACTGGATGGTGTCCCACAAAGAATAGGTTTGCTTCAGTATTTCAATTCTATTGGGTGCTGAATGTCATCAAATTCCACTGAAATCAGCTCTGAAGAAATTCTCTGAAGCAATTCCCAGCTACCACATGCTCTCACTTAAGAAATCCTGTGCCTCTTCCACAGTGGATACATTCCACGTGGTATCGGTGCTGACCCGAAGTGTGTGCACTCTCCTCCCCAGATGAGCTCAGCCGCGGGTTCCTGCGCACGGAGCAGCTCAGGCGGGTCCCTTACCTGGGCAAGGAGCTGTACTGGCGCTGGGCTTGCTGGAAACTCTCTCGCTCCTCCTGCCGCTGCCGCTGCATTTGGACCTCTACTGACACGGAGTGCCTGCCGCTCTGAGAGTACGTCTTGGTGTTTGGCTGCAAAACAAAAATGGAAGTGTCCTAAGCGAAGCAGGAAAACAACCACAAAAGAGCTAGCATTAAAGTTATCATTTATCATAGAAATACGGCAATATTTGCTTTAACATGCAGTTCAAGTAGCTCTTTCACAATAATTAGGCTAAATTCTGACCCATAGCATAGTGGCCTGTGCTACAAATTCTGTTTCTGACCTACCGTTTCTGAGATGTATGAAGCAAACAATCATCCAGAATGTATTATGCTCTTATGGCAACGCTGTAATTTAAATTAAGTCAGTGGAACAGATTTGCAGATTCTTTAAGTTAGCTTAGCCATGGTTATGCTAAGTTCTACACTCCCCTAGGGATTTGAGGGGGGAAGGAACACAGCAGCTCCTTTGAACCTCACCAGTACACCCAAGTGATGCTCTCCCTTAGTGGAATCATCCTATTTTGCAGTTGGCCCAGAGATGGGGAGAACATTTTCTGGTTCAATATGATCAAGTTGATAAATTCAGAAAGTCTCTTGTGGACAATGAGGATTCCTGTATCTCTGAGTAGGATCTCAATGAGGTGACAAATTAAAATGTGTAAGCCAATATGAAGAGCAAGTGAGAATGGACGGTATTTCTGGCTACAGAGAGTGTTAAGGGTCAAGATCTAACAGAGTGGCTGGATTCAAACTTTGGAATGTGGAAAAGTTTACTTTTGTAGAGATACCACTTTTCATTTTACTCTGGCACTTTCTTCAGATTTTTGTGATATCTTTTTGCAAAATAGTGTCACAAAACTCAAATAATACTATGGGCTTTTCCAGTTGTTTTGCTAATAAGGTTTTGCCTACAAAGAAACAGAGTTGGGTTTTTTTGTTTGTTTGTTTGGTTTTTTTTGTTTTTTGGTTTTTTTTTTTTTTATCCATAAAATTACTAGTACTATTCAAAGTATGTAAGTTTAAATATGGGGATGTTAGGGAACATAACCACATGTCTGAGCTGGGACTGGAACAGCTTTTCTCAGTCTTACTTTTAAAAGCACACTTTGTGTTTTTTATCTCTGCTTTTCCTCAAAACAAACATCTCTTGGGTTGTTTTTTTTTTCTTTCTATTATAATTTCTGCAGCAGAAAGAGATCCTAATGGCTCATAAATATATGCAAGACAAAAGGGTTTTCAAAAGCTTTGCACATAGAAGTTGCACAAGTTTTAGAAACTAGACTTGCCATTTGAGATGTGTCTTACTACAGTCACCTATCTGCAGATAGCCAGAAACAAGTTTTAAACAGGTGTACAAGTTTTAGAAACTTTGTTTTCAACAAAAATACACTCCTGACAGAATGTCAGTCTCAGCTCAGAATTTAGCAGATACAATTTTCCCATTATAAAAAGATTACTGAGTGAAAGAATCAGAATGTGAAAGCACAGACTAGGAATAACTGAACTCATTTAAGAGAATCCTGAATGTAACAATAATGTCTATTTCAGAATAGGTTTACTCTGTTAAAACCTCAGTAAAACAGGATTTCTAATGAAAAACGCTTTAGGAATAGTGAGATGAAGCAACAAATTGAGAAAACAGAATCATATGTCAGCCTTGTGGGAAATTTTCTTAGAGATGAATAAGCTGTACATATGTATGTCCAAACCAACAACCCCCACAGAGATTTCCTACTATATTAAATAAGGGTAACACATACAGAGCAGTGTTTCAGTTATTGCATATGTCAACATTTCTAACTTTCTTGACTTTATTGAGAGACTTCTGACATTTGGCATTTTATTGAAGGGCTCAGTTTATGGAAGGGGATGATTACCTGGAAATCACAAGGTTTATTTGTGAATTCTCTCCTGTGTGGTTATAAGCACTTTACAGCAAACCAGAGGGAAACTCAGATGTTCCCATATCAACTTCCCCATAATGAATAAAAACATTTAAACTAAGATATTACTGCAAATCTCCTCATTTTATAGGTTTCACTGCAACAACATTGGAAAGCTTGCAGCTACATTATGTCATATGTGAGAAAGTAGTTATCACAGATAAGACATGAAATCAGAATTGCTTCTCTTTATCTGAAAGCAGTTTCACTTTTTTCAGTTGGGTGTAAATATAATGGATTAATGAATTTGACAGTACAGAGAATGGTTAAATCACCAAACAAGTGGAAATAGGATTCAGCTGCTGCTCAGTTTAGGTTTATACAAGACAATAAAATGCATCATCTAAAAAGCACACACTCGTGTGGAGTGATGAAGTTACCACAAAAGCCTGCAGTAAATGGCAGAGGCTCTGAAAGTCCTAATGGGGTATGAATGCACTAAGATCAAAATGTAACTCCAGAGACATTTCTTTTTAATGCACAGAGGAACCAATGGTTCAATAGAGGCTGGACCTGTCTCTCCTGTCTGCCTGCTGTAGTGCACACCCAGAATGACAGGATCTGAGGAGTCAGGTCTGGATTCTCTGCAGTTCACAAAGAGTTTCATCTAATGGACAACATTTATAATTCGATGGGTCTAAAGGCAAACAGCTCAAATCCATTATCTGATTTACTGAAAGTATGAGTACCTGTATGCCCTGTTAAACTAAGAGGATTTGCAATACTTAACTAACCTGGAAAGGACATTTATTTATCCTGAATATTGTTCACATCTATAATAAGTTGTTCATATAATTGGATCTGTTATCTCATTCAAATAATTCAAAAAAATATCAATGAGACATTAAAATACTCCCTTTATATGTAACCACATATTCCATATGATAACATATATACATAGACTGGTACATTTAACCATCTTATTAATGAAAAGGTCTTTGTTTCAAAACTTTTCATTCAAAACCTGTGATACCATTGTGAATTCCCTTGATATATGGTTATGATGATATAAAGACTTAATATATACCATTTTGGACCCTTGCTCAGTAAAGTGCAAATCTCCATACAATAATATAACATTTAAATGTGCTGTTGATTAAAACAACTGAAAAAAATTATATAGTAAGTAACTTTAGTCCTCAAAATCTAATTGGTAATTTTTTCTCAGTTCTCATAGTATGCTTATATACACATATATTTTAATAAAATACATTTTTAAACACACCTCTATATAAATGTCAAGCCCATTTATATTCACATAAAATGTAGAAAATAAGGGAAAAAAATGTTGCAGTATTTTCAGATCTTTCAGCAGCAAAAAAAGTATACAAGGAACACACGTAACACAAGAATTATAACTCTGGTATCAACAGAAGCCTAAGTACAATTATAAAAACCTGAAACCATCCAACAAAGCTGGCAACAGTTTGGTCCCCACAGAAGAGATTGATAGAACCCTGGCTTCGCTTGCAATGAGATGTATGACAAGCTCTGACCTTTTAAATTAGGATGTGGTCAAGGCCACAATAACAACCAAGGCTGAGTTATACAAATAAATGTATGTTCATGTCTTCCACAATACATTTAAGTGGCAATGATAGTGCATTCAGCATTGTTAAACAATATTCAGCATGTAAAATTGTGCTTTTAAGAGAGATAAAATTATACAGTTCTCTTCCTAAAGATGCATTAATTTAAATCCAGGGCTGCAAAGTCAAAAGTTCCTTCTTTCTTGTTTTATGCAAACAAGATTTTTCATGTTACAGAGAATGGCTCTGTAACAGGACATGTAACCACCCACGGCTCATGCTGCAGTGACCACTATCAGCGGTCCAGGGACATATTTAGGGACTAAGGACCCTCTTCTCTTTTCCCACCTATCCCAGGGGCTGCCCACACAGCTTCTGTCCCTGCACAGTGGTTTTTCTACCCACACAGGGTGGTTCTGTGGGTGACAGCAGGGATCCCTCAGGAATGACATGGATCAAAGCTGCCATGGAATTACAGAGAGGTCATGGGGGCCATCCAGGACATTGGCTTTTCAGGGAGATCCAAGCAGTTCAGGTGATAGGAGATGTACCAGTGACAGTGACATTTACCTATCTGACAGCCTAGAGCCACAGGGACAAGGAGGGAGAAGTGCTTACTCAGACTCATAGAACTCTCTGGGGTGATAAAGAAATAGTAAACAGGGAGATTACTAAAGGTGCAAGTCTCTTAGCATTTTCCCTGTTATTAAAAAATACCACTATTTTATTAAAACAAATGTGCCTTTTTTTTTTTTTTTCCCCAGATCAAGCTTTGTGTTTAACCAAGAAGTTTCAAGTTCACCTGGGAACTTGGCAGGCACAAGGATCCTCAAAACTCTGTGGCTCTCATAGTGCAGCACTAATTAGAAATAGATAAGATTAAATGACCTTGCCTGCTTTATGTGTAAATGTAGTTGGAACAGATGACAGACAATCCAGTAACTGTGTATATCAAAATTCAGAATGATAAAAAACACTCAGTGTCTCTGGGAGATGTCCTTGAAAACTATTTTTACATCCATCTTTGTGTTTATGTTGCTATGGTGAACAGAACTTATAGCAGTATGTCTTTTAAAAATGGCCAACAGGTGCATGTATTAACTCAAGCAACGTGTAATAAGAAAATCCTATTTCTTTCTGTACCTTTCTATGGTGTGTATGTAGGAAGCTGAGCAGAATGGAACAATTATTTCTGTTCTGTGTTAGGCGACACAGAAAGAAAATCTTCAGTATGGCAGAAACAAACCATTAAGCTTTGAAATTCTGCTTGAGGTATTTATGCTCACTGTATGCCTGTGCGATATAAATACGTTTGTTTTCTAACTAAAAAGACAATTTCATTTTAAAATCTTATGTCTTCGTTTTTGCATTTCATATATGTTTGCAGAATAAAGCTAGTGGGTAAAAAAAAGTTTTAAAAAAAGTTAAAGTTAGAACCTAAACCTTAGCAAAAAATGATGGTATTCTATTAAATCCTTTGCAGATTTTATATATAAAATGGATATTAACTACACAGCTAAAGAGAAATTAGCTGTGGAGACACTTTTCTGCATAACTTTTGTTTCCTCTATGAAACAGATTCTGGGACAGGAGAAACTGCAATTTCGCTTCTAAGATTTTGTCTACTGCAATATTCCCTTAGATATTGCATAATATCTTGCACAAAATATCCTAAAATGGATGCTTGAAATGGATTAATAATAGAAAGAATTATTACAATATTTCTCTTTCTCATTAATGTGTAGAGCAATCCCACATAATTTACAGCCTGATATAAACTTTACAATGTTTGTATTGAATAAAGTCTGTTATTCATTTTTTCAGGTAACATTAATATGCTAGGGTCAAAGTTATAGCAATAAAAATTAGGCTTTTGTTCTTCCTAAAGAATTTTAGACTATTTAAAATTAAGTATGGCTTTAAGAAGGTCAAGGACTCGAGTACAAGAATAAGAAATAAGTATCTTAAACAGAAAAAAAAAATTTCTTTTTTTTCTATAGAGACAAGACATACACATGAACAAACAGCATAAAAAACCCCAAGCATAGTCCCCAGACCTTCTGAGCCTTTATTTATCAGGCCATGTATAAATATACTATTAGGAGTCCTAGAGTCTTACCTCCATGAAAATCATGTAATTATTTACTTTCCACAAATCTGTGCATGTAATTAAATCTATATTCAGACAACTCAGGTAGTGTATATGTTATGACCCATTTATCTGTTATCTTTAGAAAATAAAGTATATTTTCATTTTACTCCTAAATATTTAAAGGACATTTTGCTCAGCTCTTTCAACATCAGTTTTTTCCCGTCATTCAAATAGATCCAGGATGACTGAAGATTAATGTATTTGTGAATGCAATTTGTCATTTCCATTTTCAGTGCCAATTATTGTATTGAATATGATGAAATAAATCACCAACTTTTGTCCCTCAAGCATCTTTGTGGGCTTTTTTGGATCACTGGTATGCTTCTACAAGCAGGACTGACAAGTAGCTGTAGTGCTTTCCATGGATTTTAAATGCTCTTTTTAAAAACTGGATTGTTCCCTCCCATGGCATTTAGGGCTACAGAGCAGTGGTTTTGTTATTGAAGGGGTGGGTGTGTCTGTTAATGAAGATGTGACTAGGCAAAAATACGAGATGTGGAACAAATTACAACAAAGTGCCCCAAAGTCTGGAACTGCTACAAGGTAAGCCTTAGCAGACATAACACAATCCAGAAAAGTACAGAAAACAGATGCTCAACTTTGGTACCAAACAGAAAAATCAAGAACCCAAAAGAATCCTCATTGGTATAAGCGTGCCATAGGAACATCAGGGGCCTTAAATATTAGCACACACACTGTAATTCCATGCAATTCTGCATGCCCTGATATGCATTTCTGCAAACTTTGACTGGAATTAACACCGGCAGGATCAAAATGGATTAATCAAATTTCATGTTAAAACACACCACATAAAAGAAGAAGAAAAAGAAAAAAAGAACAGCTATAAAGCCTGAGAAAGTCCTCCTAAAATAAACAAAGATCTCTCCCACAAAGCTTTGACTCAGCTTGTAGAGTGAGTGAATTTTAGAGATAGCTCGACGTTGCAACATTTAGGCAGTTATTTAAATCCTAACAGTGTGTCATTCAAATGGCCTTGAGCAGAAATGTTATGCTGCTTAATAGACGGTGCCATCTCATTCCAGCTCTATCACTTTTTGTGTCTGTTAAGCTGCCTGATGCTGTTGAACACTCACAGGCACTCAAGTACTTTGTTTACTGGCAGGACAAACACAATGGAGCTGTTGCACTGCTGAAGCAGAGAGAAATGACCTTCACCTGATGGGGCCAGCAGAAGGGCAGCACCCACCAGTACCACACAGAGCCAGCATGATGCTGTGCTCCATGGAATGAGACCTGCCTCCCACCCAGGGAGGAGACTGAATGTATCTGTCACTGGTAACTGGAGTCCTGTGTCACAGGCTATAAATGATCTGTGAGGAATTTGAGTTGGTGAGGTTTACAGGACCGATTTTATAATATATTAGTGGGTTTCTGAGGCACTGAGCTCCTCTGAATATTCTCAGTGCTGCCAGATTTCCATCAGCATCCATTACTTCCACTGCAAACTCCATGTTCATTTATACTTCCCTTAAAGTAACCAACAGTCCCACATCGCATCAGCACTTCATTCCCTATCCTCAACCATCCCATCAGCTTGGTAATGAGAAATGCAAACTACTTATCACCTCATAGCACACACTTCTCCAAGGATGGGTTTTTCCTCTCTTTCTGTCAGGTCAGAGTTGGCTGCTGTCTTGTGGCTCAGAGGCTTTTCTGTATGCAAAGCCTTTTTTTAATGTAGGCTGCACAACCCATCTCCCTCAGGTGAAAAGACTCTTTTCAACAATGGCCCACAAACAGTTGCACTTTGCACTGCTGTGGTTTGGAACCAACAGCTCACAGATGGAGAAGACTGAAAAGACACTGATGAATGTATCTAAGTCATTTCCTACACGAGTGTTATTAACCATTTCTGGTGGGTT
>VWZN01021057.1:450705-480916 GCA_013396955.1 Regulus satrapa | reverse complement strand
TTTTTTTTTTTTTTTCAACATTGGTATTTAATAATACATCTGGATCTGTTTTGAGAGGTATCTTAAGAAAGTCCATCATTTTAGACTAACATTTTAATGTAGTACAACACACTACTTAAAAAAGAGGGTTATGGCTCTTTTAAAACTGAAATGACTATGAACTGCTGAAATGGATGAGATCATTGCTTTATCCTTTCCAAGCATTGTGATCTTGAAAGACTGGAGTACATGATGGAAAAATAAAATTATAAATCAAATAGACTCTGGGCAACATTTAAAAAAAAAAAATGGTACCTATCCTAACTTTTTTTTTTCACTTTTCTAAAATAAAACATTTGGTCACCTATGTATTTAACAACAGAGCATCTCCTACAAAAGCAACAATGAGCTTCAGAATTAATATTAATACATTAAGCTGAATTAGTCACTTTGAGCTCATTTGCATGATCTGTAGAAGTGGAGTAAACAGAGAGATACCATTTGTTTGAATAAGAGAAAATAGAAAGGTCAATGTTCTGACCCAGAATTTAGGAAATTATTCCATTCCTAAGGTAATCAGTCTGTCATCCAAATAATTCCCTTCTCGCTCATTACAAAAAACTATAATAAAAGCCAAGCTGACTGTCTAAAGTTGCTATGGCATTTAGATATACAACAATTTGCCCCATGACCTTCAGTAGTTAAGTTCCCAAGTCTTCAAGATTGCAAGCTTTTCTCATACACAGTTTTCCCAAGAATCTTGCTCAAATCTCTAATTTGGAAACCAAACAGTAGCTGATATGGGTAACAGAAAGTATCAGCTACAATCTACCCAGCCCCAATCTACCCCAAACAACTATACTATCCCTGTGATGAGCCATCCCATTATCTTCCCCACCTCAAACTGAAAGCATGTGGTCATAAAAAAAAAAGTTTATGTTATTTATTCAATTTCAGATGAAGTTAGATGTTTTCTAATACAGGAAAAGAGAAGCTTATATCCTGATACTGTTGTTCTCAATGACTTCATACACAGACATGTGGCTCTTTGGCTATTCTCATCTCGGTCCCATGTGCCAATAACTCACCACCCTCACCTGCTTCAGAGGAAGCTGTGAGAGATTCTACTGCTGTCATTACATGGTTCCCATTTTTTTTGGGAACACAAAGGTGTTCACTGTCTTTATCATAGAATTTTCAACAAAATTACAGGTTTTGTCCCACATTTAAAGGAACTTTATTTAGGATATGTAATTGAATAAAAAAGCAGAACTAATTAATTCAATTATGTTACTCAAGATAAGCACATGTATTTAAATAATTGTGTCCCATTACTAGATCAGTTTGAACAGGATTTAAAAGATCAATTAGGACATATATCTCAATACAGAACTGTATCAGGTAATGTAAGTGTCAGAGTAGTACTATTGTAAAGCAGGCACGTCTCTCTTTTACTGTGACAAGACATAGCTCTGCCTTTATGAAAATAACTAAACACAGTGATATTGCTTCAGAGAAAACACAATCTATAAGGTTACATCTTCCATTATTTATTGTTAATATGCATTTTATTCCAGTTTTCCTTGAAAATTTCAGATCAATAGATACTGCCTTTGATACTAATCCAAGCAGTAGATCACAGAGTGAAGGGTCTAACCGCGGAGCAAATAAAGCTATCTGCACACACGGCAGGTGGCTGAAGAAATTTAGAAATTAAGTAAACATCAAGGAACCAAAAATGGGGATCACAGCACGGGCAGAGCAACCTGCCTCCCTTTCGGTCTGCTCACAACCCACTCAGGAACAGCAGGAGTCAGCCAAGCTTTCCAGGTTTGACAGGCCCTGCCCACTCACCCACGGCTGCTCAAAACTGTACGTGCGTCTCCTGTCCTCCACATCCTCGTCCTGCTTTGCCTGCTGGAACTCTTGTCTCAGGCGCTGTATCCGGTCATGATTGTTGGGGGTCGATCTGTTGCTAAAAGAGGAAGGATGGAATTGATCAATATACTTAGGAACTGCCACATGCAGCTGGGACTGGGACTGCAGTGCAGGACTACAGACCTAAAAATAATTTACAAGCATTTAGTACAAAGACCTTTAGATTTTTTTAAAAAAGATTATTAATACTGTTTGTTTTATAAAGAAATTACAGATGTTGTAAGGACAAGACAAGTAAGAATATTTCTAAAAACTGTCATAAGTTGTTGGCACCTCTTCAGCATTTGTCACTCCTAGAGAATGAAAAGGAATAGATAACAGTAGTGCCAGACTTAACATAAAGGGAAATTAGAAGTCCTAATGATCTCAGCCACTGAATAAGCAAGAAAGATACTTTTCCCCTATCGATAAACTGTAGTACAGTCTGCTCTTTATTCACATCAAATTAATTACCATGTCTGGAGACTCTACCTATATAAAATTTGGTGATTTTCCCCAATCAATAACAGCCTGTCATCCCTTAGTTCAGTTTTTAACAAGTCTTTTAAATTGATCAGTCTGAAAGCATTAAAAGGCTTGGGGGGCAGTAAAAAGCCATCTATTTGACAGGGCCATAGGCAGGAATGGATTGGGCAGCAGACGGGAGCTGCCTTCATTCGGCCCCACAGGCACTGGTGGGCTGGGGAGGCTCCGTCCCAGAGGTGCTGACACAAACCAGCACAGGCAGAGCCTTCAGTCCTTCCACAGTGCCCAGCAATCCACGCCCCACGGCGCAGGCGTACGTGAAACCATAATGAAATACGCACAGGAATGGCTTCTTTCATGGAGAAGGGGGAAGTGGGTATTTATTAATCTTGTTGACATTTTTCCAGTTGTGCAGCTCCTACCTGACCCTATAACCCCACTCTTTCAAACATGTTAATGTGGGAACCACAGAAAGCCCGACAAACAAATACATTATATCAAGACTAACCAGAAGCATTTTAATCTATTCTTGTGGGCTTCTTGTGCCCTGTATTTCATTGTTTATTTCAAAAGAGCTGATGAGGAATGGACAGCTATTACTTTGTTTCAAAAGAGAAATCTGCAGAGAGACAATGGAAAGCAATTCCATAGATTTCTTTTCTTAGACACAGGGTACAATAAACCACAGTGAATTTATATCCTGTGTCTTCTCTTGTATGAAAAGAGATGATTCTAGAGACCATTTGTGACTGTTTTTCATGTGTTTTGGGACTGGTAGGTGCAGGGGATTGGAGGTTGTAGATGTTTGAGACATTACCTCCCATTCCTTTCAGTGCCAATAAATAGAGTGTATCAGTGCTTGGTTGGCCAGACAGAAAAATTAGTATGGTTCAGGCAAAGGCTAATTTTTGAAGTGGTTTGGGTTGACTTTTTCCTTTTTTTTTTTTTTTTGACTTGAAATCAAAGGCAAAGAAAAGAAAGGAATTTAGAGAAGCATTTTCTTTCATGCTTTTTTTTTTTTTCTTTCTTTTTTACCCAAATCGGAGCAATTACCATTTTGAAAAGTACAATTAAAAGAAAGCTTAATTTAGAGCAGGTGGAAATGAAACACTGCTATTTTCAAAATTTCCACTTCATTGTAGGTGGGTTGCAAATTTTATTTCCTTAATTCAACTTCATTTTGTGAAACAGCTGATCTCCATTTACAGTTTTATTTTATGTAAATTTATTCCTTATTGTCAAATTCTGCCCAGCTTTACTGTACAACCACTTGTTTTTTCCCATGCATTGCCATATACTTCACATTTTAAAGGGATTCATCACAGTCATGAGACATAAAATCACCTCACATCACATCACAAGGTATAAAAACCACTTTAAAATGCTCTGTTGATTTTAAAAATTGGTATTGTTATCCAACAAACAAATAGTCCACTGCTTTCTATGCAGACAAATGTTTCCCACATGATTAATTGCACTTAAGAAAAGCAAAAATATAGTAAATATTAACATTTTGGGTATAAGAATATATGTTTAAAAGAGAAAAGTCATTGAACTTCTGTGCAAAAATGACTAGAAAAGTGCCATCCATAGACACCTTGTAGTACTCAAGATGATGGCTAAATAATCAAAGTTCCATAATCAAGGGTATTTCAGATCCTAGGGATCATAGTGCAAAAGTGACACTGAAGCAGTTTATCCAGTGGTAAACCCCAAAAGTACTGCACTAAACCTTGTGCATTATACAGGATAGGCTGCACCAGCCCCAAAATGGGCTGCTGGAAGGGTTTTTACAGAGCTGAGGGCTTCTGCACGTTTTGTGACATTTATTCATTAAAACAATTACCTCGTTAGAGGAATAGAAGATAATGCATAGTGTCCATGCCATGAAGCCAAAATGTGTCTTTTCCCAAATAGCATATGCACGAACTTGACACTCTCTACACTGCAGAGGAATGACAAAGGACTAGGAGGATCCTGGGATTTATGATCAACTTGTCTCCAGACCTAAGAACTTACTTTAATGCCCCAAAAAAAAAACCAACCCTTACAAAAAATGAAAAGAAAAAGTCAAGCTGATTTAAGAAAAGTTATTCAAACTTATTAGAGGTTTGATAATGGCAGAAAAGATAAATCTTTTAACAATATTTCTATTTTATCTGAAAAGCAAGGGACATGACTTAGATTTAGAAAATTGCAATAGAAGTGAATTATAAAAGGACTATTTCACAGAAAAGAAAGAGCAAAATTAGAAAAGGCATTACTGTCTCTACTCCAACTTCTTTGAGCTCAAAAAGTCTCTAGGAAACAGAAAGTGAGATCAAGTCAGTGAGTTAATAAAAAATTTTAAAAATTAAATATTTTTATTTAGAAGAGGAAAAGCAGACAGTTAAGGAGGCACTAAGAAACATTCCTTTAAAGATTATTTGAGGGCTTAGAATACTTTAGATTCATCTCCTTTGGTTTCCATTTTCATTTTAACCTTGTTCTGATTCTCTAGGTTAAATTACAGCTGCCTTAATCTTCTCACCAATGAGGGCTTACAGATCGCTGTCCTGGCCTGCCATGTTGTCCCCTCTTTCTTTTTGTGCCTTTCTTCATCCAGTTGCTCTTATCATCAGTACTTTTTTTTGCTGGATTTATGTCTCCCACTGCACTCCCTCTACACTCAGGGAACACTTGGTACACCCACTTGGTATCTCAATCAACTCCTAGTTAGTACTTCTCAAAGGAGGGAAATGTAAAACTCATATTCACAAGGAAAAACTGTCACCAATAAAATTTTTGAGTCAACAGCGCAAATCTAACTTTATTCCTTTTCAGATCCCAAGATGTTCTGCTTTATCTACAAATTTTTATGTAAGTCACATCATTACCCCTTGGGGTAGAGCTAAACAAATTATATCCCGTGTGAAGTGTCCTTAGCCAGTCTAAAGCAAAATGAATGTTGACTTATTGGATGAATTGACCCAAGAAAGATAGGGTCATATCAACAGACTACTAGGATGCAGGCTGCAGGTGTTCTTGCTGCTTAAATTCCCCATTGTGGGTGTATGGGGCAAGTCCTCAAAAGTTCAATTAAATGTGCCATATTTTCTTTGAGTCTTTCATTCAAATGCACTGAAAATCTGAAGGCAGATCCACCTCAAAGAGTTCAGGAGTATTAGCAGGAAGGAAGGAGTTTATTTTGAAATTATTCCAAAGTCTATTGAATATTTGACCTATGCTAGCTTTAAATTTTTTAGCAGAACTGGAATTACAACTCTCTACAGTAACCACAGCTTGCCCAGACAGCCTTCCCTTATGCCTACTTAATAACAGGATGGCTGTGTACTTACAGAAGACAATTAGCACCTCCTCGCATCAGATACCAGTGATGTTCTTCTATCAAAGTGCTCTCTTTATAAGAAATAAAAGTCAAGGAAAGGCTTTTAGGGCCAAAGTTTACTTGGGTTGCAAAGCATCTGTGCTTTCTTGTATCACAGCTCTACTTGGCACCCCATTGCCTTCCATCTGCAGATGGCACATTTCACAATCAGTTGTTTTTGAGTGCTGCTTCAAAACACACCACCAGCAGCACAGCCTAAAAATGCAATGGTAAGCAGGACTCAGATAGGCCAGGGTTGTCACATATTTCCAGAAACAAGCAGTTGCAGCAATGGCCGTCAGGGTCTCAGATCATTAGGCAATGTCTCAGTGCGATGTCATGCACTGATGTGCAGAGCTGTATTCCTTTCAAAGCAGTCAGATTTTCAGTGTGATAAATTAGATACAAACATGCCACTGAACAGGGATGACTGAAGCTTTGGGAAAAAAGTTTATTGGCCTGAAAAACCATGGAAAAAGGTCTTAACAATACCACGAGGCAGTTGCAACTTGACTAGAATAACCAAAAGGTTAGTAAACAAACAGCGCTCTTTACACCTTGAAATCTTCTATCACACCTTTGAGCTGCAGGGGCCTCTCTGGCCTGACTGGTTGCTAAGATCTCTGGATAGCAGTAATAAAACACAGATGGGTTCCTATTTGCTTCAAGCTGACAAATAACTATCACCCATTTGTATGATATAAATTCCTTTTAGTTTGAAGAGATTACTTGTATCATATTAAAAATTAAGGTCTGAATTTGAATCTACCTCTGTTTATACACAGAGAGGAGTAGGAAAAAAAAAAGTTTCCATCACATTGAGGACTGCCGATGTGGCCATACCACTCTTGGTGGCACACATCCTCACCAAGGTACAGGACTAACTGAATGTCTACAAAATTGGCCCCTTTCTTCATCACTTGAGTGGGATGAAACAGCCCAACAGAAAGCAGAGTGGTGAAAATCTAATATAAAAACTCCTGCTACATTTACTGGAACTTGAGCACCCTCTCGCCACAGTGCTTCACCCCAAGCAGATGGATTTGTCTGTTTCGGATGGCCCTTGAGGGTGAATAAGCACAAACTGTCAAGTTATTTCAAAAAGTCATGGACATAAAATAAAATGAAAGTGTGCCCTTTACCAGCCTCAAAGTTACCACCACGTCCCTGTGCACAGTCTGCTGGTTTGTTCGCTTTAAGCAGATTTGTTAATCACCAGTGACACAGATGACTGTGCCCACACAGCGCAGGGCGATGAGGGCTGAGCAGCAGCACAGTTTGTACCCTCTCCTTCCTGCCACCAGCTTGCCACAGCAGGTTGGTCTTTTCCATTTTGTTCTGTGGTTTTATTTTTTGACATCTAAATGCCACTCCTCAGGTTTAAGTTAGTGTAATCAATTAGGCTGGTCCTCTCCTTCCATTGTGGCCTACATATGGTCCTTTTCTGAGACATCAGGGAATAGATTTTTCATGAACACATGGATATTAACACATACAGACATGGTACACAAACAGGAGCAACCATGGACGGTGCCGTGTCAAAAAGCTGTTACGTGATTACAGAACTGCTATAGTCAGTCTGAGAAAAAAAATTAGCTGAGCGAGAGAGCAAATTTGTTAGAATACAAATGTACTCGTTCCATGGTTGTAACCTGGAAAGAGGCATAAAAAGCCTTATTCCACACTACTTTTGTTTTTCTTAAGTGTTAAAGAATTTATTGGGAATAAGACATAAAAAGGTAGAGGAGATGTGTTAAAAACCAAAAAATGTATGAATTACAAAACTGCAAATAAAAATAGTTTCTCTGCACAAGCTTCATTAAGTTTTATCAGCTAGTATCTTGGGTTTTTGCACTCAAACCACAGGTCATAAATTCACAGTAAATCCCCCATATGTTCACCAAACACCTGAATTCAATTTCTGTTCTAGTTGTAAGAAACAAAATGTGCAGCTCAAATTAATTATGCATGCAAAGTTAGCTTCTAACAAGGGCAGCTTCTTGCATGCTGAAGGGTATACATTCTACCAGATTTTTTTTTTTCCCCTGAATCTCTTTCAATTTTGGCTTATTTCTACTGTTCACAGGGTTATAAAACTCATCCTCTCATTGCCATTTCATATTTGCTAAATGAACACAGAGAATTATATACCTTAAAGTCTGCAGATTTTAAAGGCAGTTAAATTCAGGGATTGGCTTAATGTGACAGGCAAGATAGAGCATGTTACTTGTACACATACCTACACACCTCAACATAGTAATTCCATCAAAACAGGATTTAAACTTTAGGATTTATGTCAATATGTATGCATGTGAAATCAGCTCATTGGGAATTTTAGTGTCATTCCAGTTTACCTTCACAGTGGCGGTTCATCAACTGCAATACCATGCAGTATGTAAATCTCCAAACGCACTCACTTTCTTCTTTAGTGAATAAAATAAATTTCCAAATTTTGATATTGTGTTTAGATGATCATTTTACACAATTTCAACTGAGAAAATAATTAAAAATTAAGAAGATACACCTCTCTTCTCCAGATTAAAAAGGTAACCTCAAATGCTCTAAATTCAGCACTTGCTTCTGATGTGATGGCAATAAACAACAAGGAGAGGTGGGACTGATGAGGAGGTCACTTCACCACAACTCTCTCTTCAAACTTTCCAGACTAGATTTCACTTTGAGTCCCTCTGTGGCCCTTCTGTAGCCAGGCCATCATTTTACAACCAGCGAAATACGAAGAATGCACCCAAGACCCTTTTTATTGCCACCATCATTCTTCCTTATTAGCCTGTCAGAGCCTGCACACCGGAGACTGAAACCCAGTCTTACTTTTCAGTGGAATTCTTCTACTGAAAGGAAAAGCAGAGTTTTTAGGAGCTTGCTATAAACATCTGAAAACAGATACTCAGCTACTGGGTTATCACAGAGTCTAAGCCTTATTTTAGAGCTGTTAGATTTTGCAGATATAAACCAAGCCAATTTTCAGCCACACACAACTTGTTACAGCTGTTGTCATAGGGTATTGCATTTTCTGAGTTAGGGAAAAAAAAAAAAAAAGAATAAGAAAAAAGAGAATGCCACAAAACCTAAAAGAAAACACAAGACATCTCACTGTGAATTTCTTATGAGAATGTTAAAGGAATAGCAGAAATACACAGGGAAAGATTTAATAAATCATGAAAAAAAGAAAATGAAAAAAATACCGGTGATCAAGGAAGGGAGAAATTTGCAGTTTTGATTCAAAACGCAATACAAAATTACTTTGAAGTCAGATGGCAAGAATTGGGCTCTGACCTAAGAGTCTTCCTATCCTAACTAGAACAGTGATGGCTCCAGTGCTGTTAGGTCGGATGAACACCCACAATTAGGCATAACAGGCTATTCTACACCAACGTGAGAGTTGCCTGGCACAGCAATACAAAGACATTTAGCAGAGACCACAGAGAAGAAATCCCCTCCTGGACCTAGCTGGCCATTCCTGTGCCAGCAGAAGGGATCATCCAGAAGATCCCTAGTGGGCTCTGGGCCACACCAGCCTTTGTTTCATTTAAGCTAATCCAGCTGCTTTGCTAGAAGCTGTTTAAGGAGAGCTCCCTCTGATCTCTCAGGATGAAATGTTGGGCAGAAACCTTCAGCAGAGGGGCAGCAGGAGCAGCTAGGGAGCAGTCACTGCTTAAAGCACGGCAGGATTTGCAAAAAGGAACATCTGTCCGTGGCCAGCACCACCTGTGAGGTGTGAATGTCGTGACGTAGGAACAGCCCAGCTCCCTCCAGCACGTCTTACACGACTCAGCTTCTGCTCTCTGCTGACACTGTGCTTTACACTATAAAATCTGCTTCAGAGCCCAGCTCTAGCCAGCACTGGAGTGCAGAGAAAGCCTCTGTCTTTACGTGGGAGGAGTCTAGCAACATTAAAAAACCGGAAAAAAAAAGGAAAAGATCCTGATTACACCATTTGAAGGAAAAAACCAAGAGTGATACTTAAATTAATCAGATTTTTCAACTCTTCAAATTTGAAGATAGATTTGGAAATAAAAAAGTTTATTTAAATAATGTGCAATTAAAAAATATAGTGTAAATGGCAAAAATTAGTTCTGTTTCAATTCAAACCTTTATTTTTCAAGTATTTAAATCTTGTCTAATTCATTGACTTAACTTATACTGGAAACCCCCCAAAATTTTGTGTTGTTTATTTCTCTTTAATTAAAAAAAATACTTAGTAAATAGGTAACAGGGTGTTGCAAAAGAAAATAGAATGGTTTTGACTCTTGTGAACACTTGCCCTTAATAAAAATGACACCTTGTTTTAAAGTATTCATTAAACTAGAGTATTAAGCAATATATTGCTAGACAAACACTGATCTATGGACTAAGACATCTCTTTAAATTGCCTGAACATTAAAAAAAGATAATACATTACACCAAGTTCACATGTCTTCTCCTGTCCTTACCATACTCTAACATAATTATAGTATAATTATTTCTGTACTTTGACAGATGGGCTATTGCATTATAAATCTTCAAATAATATTTTGATTGATTTTACATTATATCTTAAACTATAGGCTAATTTCAAACTGCAGAATGAGAAATTTTCCATTAAAAACAAAGAAGGCAAACAAAAATTACTTGGCCTAAGGATACCAAATCTAGATGAAAGTTGAAGATTGCGGTAGCTTAGAAACTCTACATAAAGCACAGAAAATTCTGAGGTCACTGTTTTATTTTTCAAGCTAGATAACTTGCAATCTCTAAATTAAACTTTAAATCAGAACTTTCCGTTAAGTATTCCATCATTCAGTGTCTGTGCATACAATATGAATCAACCAAGAAAAAAAGTAAAATCAAAGCTAAGACTGATTACTTGAATTGATGCCTAAATTCACCTGACTGTTGCCTTCTTATGCAGTTTATCACTAAGATTTACACAGATTAGCATAAAAACTAATTAATATTTTTAAAATTAAATATTATATGCATATGGAGAGTAGAAACAAATCTCAGTATTATACCTTGCAAAACAAATGATTTCTGGATAAATCCTTTCTGCACTATACTTTAAAGTGAAGATTTTAGTAAATAGATGTTTTAATCATGGCTTACCACCACACTGTCTTGTTGTCTTTAACATTATAAATTGCTGTGAAATTACAGTTCTATTTAAAAAAAAAAATTCCAGATAAGGTCAGACAAAAAATAGAAATTATTTTTCATCCAAAATTCACTATTTAGTGAGTTAGGTGGAACTCAGCTTTCATTACTTGAGGTATCTTCAAGTTAATTCACTTATTTTTGGAAATGCTAAATATGTCTTTCCCCAGGAATTCTTTTTCAGATGTATTGCGCAGGATGCCCAGTAATTGCTGAGAGTCTTGCTATGCTTTGAAACACTGGATTAGAAATCCAAAATTCTAATATTTCCTGCCACTAAGCTGTTTAGTCTCAACCCAAGTGCCGATTTCAGAAAGCCAAAAGCATGCATTTCTCTTACTAAAGACAAAATAGAACACTTACTTGTAACAGCACTTCAATATTTTGCCAAGACAATTAGCCTGATAAAGGCTACAGAAAAGCTAATTTATTTACCAGGAGAATGTAAGATGCAATTTTTT
Source organism: Regulus satrapa (assembly GCA_013396955.1). Taxonomy (NCBI): domain Eukaryota; kingdom Metazoa; phylum Chordata; class Aves; order Passeriformes; family Regulidae; genus Regulus; species Regulus satrapa. Next base: position 469,555 of record VWZN01021057.1, on the reverse strand, counting down.
GCAACCAACTGTAATAATTTAAAAGGCAAGTATGTAGTTTCAACTACCCACCTGGACCCTTTCTATGGGAAATACAGAGAAATAGGTTATTCCAAAGGGCAATCACAGTACTTGTCTTTGGATGCAATTACTACTCTCAAGAGCTCATTACTTTTTTTTCAATGAAAAAGAAGAGTAGTGAGAAAAGCTCAGGATAGTTTTAGACAATTATATTAAGGCAGATTAATCCACTCTAGATGACTAAATTGTGCTCAAGGTAGGTGGAAAATTAATCATCCTAAGAAATCTGGTACTAGGAATGCCTGGTAGGAGGCGATGGTCAACTGGCACATCTATATAACCCAAAACTTTAATCTTTTGGCAGAAAAACTCATTAGAACAAAACAAAGTCGCTCAGCCTCTATGTGTTTGCATTCACATAACCACAGGTGGGGAAGAGCCTTTTTTAAAGCCCTGTATAAAGTTCATCCAATAAACAGATCTCATTCACTTTAGTATAATTTTAAGGATTCTTTACAGAGTACACTATGCTGCTGTTTGTACTTCTCTTTTATGAAAAAAAAAAAAGCCCTATTTTCTTAATTTCTGAAGCATATAGAAGTGTATAGGTATGCCCGGGACAAGCCAAGGACTGCAACACAACAGTTTTTGTGGTCAAGGTCTCATCAGTATAACTAATTTGTATCTCTACTTTTACATTACTTCAGTAAATGCTATGCAAATACTATAAGGTTTTCTTGGGTAACATAAATGCCTTATGCTTTTTAGTAAACAGGAAGAAATGAAACATATATAATAAATAATTCCACTTAGCTCATCAAATTTATTTTTCATTATATTGGCAGTACATTGCAAAGTTACAATAGTATTATTTCTCGTTGTTATTCTTGTAGTCTTAGGTTGGTAATGTTTCATTTTGACACCATAATGGGTGTCTCTGGGGATTTTGATGACAATGTGTTTTGACATCATGTTAAAATATATCCAAACTGATATCACTTTATTTTGTCATCATTATCTAGTTGGATTTCCAAGATACTGCTTTTTTCTGACATCTTTAATCAAAAAGATTTCAGTCCAAGTGGCAAGTGCTAAAAAATAGTTTTTCAGATATCAAACATGACTGTGTAGCACACACTACTGCTGCTCAAACTTCCACTGGCCAGATATCCCAAAATATAATAGATTAGTCACACAGTACAGGGCCTCAGATCATAAAACATGAAAATGCCTTTTCTTCTACAGCATGATAATAAATATCATAAATTGTACCGTAATTCTATTTCAGACACTTGAGGCAGGAGGCCCAACAGCAAGAACGCTGCTGTAAACCAGAACCTTCTGCTGCCGTTGGAGCCTCTGATGTGCTCTCACTTCGTGAGTCCCTGTGTAGGAACCAGAAATATTTCCTGAACGCTATTAAAAAAGTGAGATTTCTAATTCGTAAGCTTTGCTGAAATGGAAATTGCTACATATGTGATTCTAACGAAAGAACAGCAATGCCAGTTCCTCTACAGAGCTCTAAAATGCGTCTCTGGGCTTGAGCTTTAACTAGTGCAACCTGGCTAGGCCCACCGAATCCAACAGAGCTTTCAGAATTTATGGACATAGGAGGATCTGACCAAGGTTTTGCAGAAGAAATAACAAATAATTCTCAGCTCTAAGCTTCTTGTTACCAGTGTGAAATTCAGGGATTAATTCTAAAAAAAACTGATATAGAAATTATCGGGTAAGCTATCCCTGGCTGCCAGAAAGATGCACATCATACCAACTGGAACATGTCTACTTATGGCTAAATCGCTCAGTTTCTTATTCTTTTTTTTTTTTTTATTTACTATTTCTTCATTCTTTCTCTACAATGAATTACAGAGCAACTCCAGGGAAATCAACACATTACATGTACTGAGAATTATATTTATTCAGCACTGCAGCTCAACTTCTACTTACTAAAACGATTGCTGATAAAATCTCTAATTTTAAGCATTAATGCATAAGATTTTTCTGCCATTCAAATCTGATCAAAGAGATTAAAGAACTTTTTCTTTTCCCCTCAATCTCCTAAACCTTAATACTAAACAGAAATTGCCTGTATTATCTTATTTCAGAGAGCAGGCTAGAACTGAGACAATCCCTTGATCCCAGTTCATGAATAAAGCATTTAATGGACTGCACTTGTCAAAGGACACACTAAGCATTTGATCTATACAGTAAACAAATATCTATGAAAAGCACCCCTCCCCAAAACAACAAAAAAAATTGCCATTGCAACTCATTATTTAAGATAGTTTCCTTCCTTCCTCTCTTATTTCAGGATTAAGGCTCTGAAGGCATTGAAGGGATGATAAATTTACATTGAGATAAAACTGGAATTTTTCAAACAACTGATGGCAACAGTTTATATTCCAGGGAAATAGCTAATCAGGCCACCTATAGTTTATATATAACCACTCTCCAATAGAAGGAATTAATTGTAACAACATCAGAAAATGTATAATTATTAAAGAAGTAAATAATATATAATTATTAAAAAAGAGACAGAAGGCTAAGTTGTACCCTGACGTTCCAAAACTCTCTGCATCTTTTTTAAGAGTTTCCTTTTGGTTTTTCCAGCAAGGGAGAACTTCTGGCAGCAGAAGAAAATTAAGCTACAGAACTGTGAGCCTACATAACTATGAACCCAACTGACCTGAAGAATTTGATACATACCTACAAAATGCTCTTTCATGCTCTCAAAAGACAAGATGAAATATTACAAGCAAGTAACTGCAGCTATTACCATAAGCAATACTGCAAAGCCAGTTCCATTTAATGCAAATTATAGACTTGTTTCTACTGGCATTGACCATTCTCCACTAGGCAAAATCCTAGTAGGCTGAAATGTCTGTGAGGCACGTATATAAGACTATGTCAATTTTAACAAATATATTTCTTTTTAAAAGGTATCAAAATTATTTTTTCTACCACATTTTTTTCTATCTCAATTTTAAAACTCAGTGCAGCTTCTTCAATTATTATTATGCAATTAATTTCTTGGAAATCTTTTTCAATACAATGAGGCTTATTAATGCAATGAGCTGTTAAGTGACAAACTAAATGAAACATCAGCACAAAACTGCACTGTATGTAAGATTAATATTTTTTAAAAGCTCACAGTGCAGTACTGACTTTGTAATTCAAAGATTATATTGTAATAGGTCACACTATTTTATTTTTTTCTTGTGACTGCCATGATCCTGCAAAGAGAGAAGCAGTACCAGATACTGTACATCACTTATGCAAACTCCAGGCTTCTTTACAGATTACTTCTCCCATACAACGGGAAGAGAAACTCCATGAATATCTACTGGAATTTTCAAAAAAAAACTAAGGCAAGACATGGCATCCAGAGAGCAGTTTTTGTTGCTATGCTGCTAGCTCAGATTAAGTTCAGTTCCCATGAATTTTCCCATTTGAGCTACACAATAATTTGTTTTACAGGGAAAACAAACCCAGGAATTAGAGGCTATGTAAGGAAAGAATGATAAATATCTTAGTAAGCAGGACCCACAAGGATCTGATTTTGCTGCACTTTTGTTATTTACTTTTTATTATTTTTGCCAGATTTCTGCATCATTAATCATTACTCAAATAGCAGGACCCTATCTGCAGCAGACACTGCACAGACTGCCTACAACCAGTCCTTAGCCAAAGATTTCACAGTTTAAGAACGGATTTGCTCTTGCACAATGGAGGCACACACATATTTGTGAAATGTCCCTTTTCCCCAGAACAAATGCATGCAGTGAGGGCTCAGCTCAGTGACTGACTGAGTGCAAAAGGAGCCAAGCTATACGAGACTAGCCAGGAGACACCTAAAACCAGACAAATTAAATAGTAGAGCAGGCTGCTAAAGTCAGAGTACCTGAACGACAACTTAGGAACGATACTTGAAGGAATTCTGTGGGACTTAGGTGTCATCCAAACTAGTGGAGAGGTCCATGTCAAAGTTGCTCACTAGGCCAGGAGCTGACTAGCACACAAGATAGTGATGGTATCTACCCCAACTATAAAAAGAGTTGGCTGAAAAAACTGAGTGAAGTAAATACAAATTAATTTTTCCTATGTTAAAGTTCAGTAGATGCTTTTTACAATCCGTCATGATTGTTAAAAAGGAGAATCCTTCATTGGACAGTTCAACCGCTCCCTGTCTTCACAGCAGGCAATACTTACTCCAGCCACCCCATCACACATGGAAAGGGGAAGGGAGGTCAAGGAAGCCACAGCACCTGGGGAATTGACTTCACTTGCATAATTTTTGCTGCCACTCTGATTAAGAGACAATGAAGAAGTATAAGCAACTCTCAGAAACAATTCTGGGCATTTTTAAAATCAAATGAGACTTCCCATTGTTGTGTACAGCTAAATGCTTCTTTTCCAGCGGTAAAAGCTGGTATTGAGAGAACAATACACCTCTTTAGCTCATGGTACTTTCTTAAAGCAAGCCAAATGGCATGTCATATTGCAGCTATGGCTCTATTACTAGTGACCAATTCCGGTTGTGTTTTTCCAGTTACATCACTCCTAGTAAATTACTTGCACTTGATGTAGACCAGGCATAAAATGAGCAGAAAACAAAACTTTGGCCATTTTAATTTAAATTTTCATAATTGCAGGTCAAATTTATGTGAACTCTTTGGTGAATTGGTTCCTTTATTAGTACCCAGTTTCATTCAAATCAGAGTTTTCTACAGAAGATTAATTAAATATTAATCAAAAGTCAGGGCAGTCTAAGCTTCTGTTCCATTAACCTAAATGTGACTCCACACAGAACCACAATGCCTTTTTTCTCCCCCGCTCTATTTTAAAGGAGGCTTTTAGGTTTTTTCCCCGTTATGGTGCAACTCCTTGTAAATGCAGACATGCTATTTGCAGTGTATGTTTAAAGGTCGTGATTCTTTTTCCTTTTCCAATTAAAGCTGCTCTTAATCACAATTAAGCTTTCAAGAAACAATTAACAGAAGTCAAAACTTTTTTCCATCAATATGTTTAAGAGACGTACAGTGTGTACCCTCTATTACCACTGGTGTCACTAAACTAATTATGTGATGTTAAGGTTCACCTTCTTGGGTGTAAATTTTGGTTTGAGTTGACACTAAAAAGAAACATCAATTTATTAGGAGATAAAACTTGTTCCACAGTAATGGAACAGCTGTGTATATAAATTTATTGCAGCTTAATGTTCTCACACATAAAGCAATTAGAGCTTTCTGACAGACGGACTTGCTAAGTATAGTGTGGAGCATATAGTAATATGCAGTTACAGGCACAACATACTTAAGAGCGATCATATATATTCCGTACAGTAATATCAATTTCTCAAGCCTTCCAACCCTAGATGTGTCCTTAATTAACATAAGCGTATGCTCATAACCATGTGAATTTTTTCCTTTTCTGAGGAGGAACCTTTTCATGCCATGTCATTTTATTCATAGACACCTCTTGTGCTTAATTTGGCTTTGCCTTCTGCAGGAATAGATACAGCCTAGTCCTGGTTCCTTTAGGTGGGCTTAATTGTTTCAAGGCAATAATGCTGCCATGAGATTGCTTTAAAAAAGATCCAAAAGTAAAACCATATACATGGTCCTTGGGGTAAGTACTTTTATTTCTGGAACCATAAAGTATGAACTCACTGAACAAGCTGTGTTCATCTAGCATCATTTCCTCTCATCATCTGCTCCCAGCTAGCTGTAGCTGCCTTCAAATAGCTTTCAGGATATTTTTCCTTGCTTTCTATCTTTCCTATAGGACAATTATATTTAACTTAAGCTAAGGATTGTGGTTTTAAGGATATTGATCAGCGAGACTAGCAATGGAAACTGAGAATTATGGAGCAGTGCTGTTCCCAAGTAATGGTATTTGATACATTTTTGTAGCATATTGGAAGCTTGAGATCTTGGACAAGGATACATGGGTAATTGAGATGATAATCTTCCAGCTGATGGACTAAATGGCTAGACTAAACAGAATTTTTTCAAAAGCCAGTCCTGAAAAAAATAAAAGCAGAGTTTCATGATGCATAGGGGTACAGACATGTTAGTTTCTACAGGATTAAATTAAGTGGCAAGGAGATTATCACTATAAAATAACCACATGATTTTTTAAGGCTAAGATTCTCAAAACTGTCTAAGACAACTGCAGTGTACTTCACTCTTTCTTTGAACTGATTTTGAAGTTCTGTTGTCTAAGCAGAATGTTCCTGTGCCAACCTTTGAGCCATAAAGCACTCATGAAATTATAGTTATCCAAACCAAAATTAACTAACATGAAAAATCATGTTATTTCCTCTTTCTTTTCTACTCTTTTCTTCAAATGGACTTGCTTTCAGGAAGATCAGTGCCCTGATCCCTTTGTGAGCCCTACCACAGTCAGGGACCCACAACAGGAGCAGAGGAAAAGGCAGGAGTATGTCTTTTTCAATGGAAATTGGTCCCTAGGGTGTCCTGCCCTCACTGTGTATCAACACAAGAGGTATTTAGATGCTCAGGCAGCCTTAAGGAAACCAGGGTAAGGTAGAAGAGGAACCTAAGAAAGTACCTCTGTAATGAGAGTCTGGAAATCCACTTGGTCACATGAGGAAGACAAATCAGTGGTGAAATGCCCAGAGTCCTTCTCAAATTGAAACATTTACAGCTAAAGCAAAAAATTATGAACAAAGAAGATAGGCAGGCATGTTATTTTTGCCCATTTTATAGTTCAAAGGGATGTGGTTACCCTCTGCCAAAACAGAACAGCAAGAAACCCCTTCTAAAATGAGAGAAACCCACAACAATACAGGTGACAACTCGAGCTTTGATGGTGCTGTTATCATTAGGCCATCAGAAATGCATGAGTGGTGCCAAGACACCCAGCATTTTTGTTTCACTGTCTTTTCTGCTTTTGTCTTTGAGATATGACATGGGTCAGTGAATCTGAGCACAGTGTATAAGCCAGGAATTCTAAACTCTCACCACTTTGGAAAAGCTATTCTTAACCTGTCTTGCTGCAGGTGCAGGAAACACCATGTGAAAAATTCAACAATATTTAACTTCAGGGGAGGACTGATCTAAAGACTAGTGCTTATGGGAGTTTCCTGAAGATTAAAAATGTCAACAATCTAACCAACTGTTCTCCATTTTGGTATCTTTGCAGCATACTTGAAGCATAATTGCAGGTAACTGGCAAATAAACAAATGTTGTCTTTAGTATTGTTGTTACAAGCAAAATCTGAGCTACTACTGAAATTAAAATACCTTATGAAAAGACTGTCCCCAATAATTAAATGTTTCTGCAGTTCCAAACTATTTAGTTCAGGGAATAATTTATTCTTAACAAACTTTAGAAGAACACCCTGTCTCCTATTTCTTTCACTATATACTTAAAAACCGAAATTATGGAGCAGTGGTGGCTTTTTTTATTGTTTCTCTTTTTTTCTGGAAAACCGTCACCTATCCACCACACTAAATAGATTCCTTTCCACTGTGCTGACAGCTGTTTCCCAGGTAACCAACCTAGCTAGAAGTTGACTTCAAGCAGTGCAGGGGAACCAGTACTCACATCCCTTCATTTACATGTTTTGAGGAGCCCTTTTTAACAGCTGCAGTGTCCCCAGTGCCCCCAGCAGTCAACAGGAGCTGGGACTATCCAGAATGTAATTGAATAAAGCTCATCAGCAGTCAAAAAATACCAGCTAAGGGCAATTTTATATACAGAACAGTAAATGCCATTGGCAGTTAGAAATTAAAACTATCCTCAGTGGTAAACCAGCAGGATTAGACTTCACACGAGCTGTCACTTTTCACGGGTTCTGCCTGTTTCTTCCATTTGCCATAAGGGAACCGGGAGAAAAGCGGCAGGCACTTTTTTGCTTCTTTCTATAATCAGGAGTCATTGTCCCCTCAACTTCTAAAAACAACTGTTTGATACACCTTACTTCAGAAATCAGATTTCATCTGCAGTGAGCCAGCATTCTTCTGGATTTCATGGTGACTGAAGCACATGCAATTCTAGTAATTTTTTGCCCATCTGTATTTTGCTTCTGTGTATTAATTGAAAACTGAATTACTCTGTAAGGCACTGGCTACATCTGAAAGTATCTTCTACACTTCCCTGTTGTTCTGGTTCAGGCACTTACTTTTTAGATCCATAGCATCTGATGCTGCAGTGTAGAGAGCTGACAGAAAAGATTATATATGAACAATTGAACAGGGCACTAAAGGAGCAGGATTTACCCTCTAAGGACATACAGGTTTGGTTTGGGTTTAGGGTTTTTCCCCCCTATGATAATGAAAAATTATATCTTTGGGAAATTCAATGCCAGATGTAAGTGGGTAGGCAGTATTGCTGATCAGTCAGTTCCTAATAATGCTTGTTAAGAAAACCTTACTGAGCTTAGGCAGGTTTATCTTTATGAAGAGAGGAATACACTTCTTTCCGTTCTCTCCCCCCCACCAGAGACTCCCCTTTTATTATGTTGGAGTATGGGGTTACAGATCCAACAAAATGGGATTATCTCAACAATTATGTAGGAAATGCACAATGCCATACATGAATGAGCATATCCACACCTGGCCTGTCACATGAAGACAGCTGAGAGTTTTGAACAATCATTGCACTCTGTTGTTTTAAAATAAAATCAGGCTTCGGCGTGTGGAACACAAAGTTTTTTGCTCACACTGTGCTCAATTGTTCACATATTCAGAGAATTTCCTATTCATAATTTCATTTCAGACACTGCTTTTTTCCCCCCTTGTTAACACAATGGTCCCTTACAATTAGCTGCAATTTAATTTTCTTGTTCTCCTAGTAGTTTGTATCTGACTGCTGTCCAAATAGACCTGCTTTGAAAATTGACATTGTCTTCTCCCTTTCATATTCCATGGAACAGACGGACCACTTTGCACAGTAAAACAAATGTCATCACAACTGTTCTAGTTTCATCCAGAAAGATTCAATGGTGCCTCTTATCTAAAAAAGCATATCTCACAAGTAATCTACCACGCTCCCAAATTCCTGCTTTGCCACAAGCTCTGAGGTCAGACCTCCTCAGCCAGGGTCCAGGAAGCAAACAGTGATGAATGGAATCAGCCTGCTTTGTGGTTTCTTAGTGCCTGTGGTGGAAGATACACCAGGGCATCCTGAACTTGGCCCATTTCCCTGAGGAACACAGTGAGGCTCTGTGAGATGGTCACTGCCACCCTAGAGCAGCACAAATAGGAGCAGCATGTGGAAAAGAGTAAGAGAAACACTTTCTTCTTTATGTCCTCACATGGGCATGCAAGAGGGCACAATATTATGTATTTCATAGTCCCACAGCTTCTTCACCCAACATCTATTATATTGATTTTAATAATTTAAGGGAACTTCTTTTGCATAATCTAATCAAGTTTCTTAAAATGACATTGTGTTACCAATAGATCATATTGAGGGCTACAAATACCATTTTCCCAAAGACAGTGCTTGTAATGTATTTCTGCCTCTGAAATATGCACTGGAAGTTACTGATTTCTAAGACCAGCCAAGAATTAGAATTTCTATGAAATAAAAAATTCAGACTTGGGTGAAAAGTCGAATACTCAAATTCTTCCATGAAAGAAGCAGCTTTGGAAAAATCTAGGATGCAGAAATGGTGGAAAACATTGCTCTAAAATTATCTATCCAAATTAAAAATGTAATTATTCCTTAAATCATAGCATTCATTTTAATTCACCTGAACTGTACATGTTTCATTTGGGATCACTTCAAGAAACACCTGTGCTGTTCCCAAACTCCTACAGGCTCTCATGGATTGCAATTGAAATGTTTTATGCAGTTATTCTTCAATATTGGATTTTTCAGCAAAATTATGTATTTAATTATGTACACCATGAAAATTCAAGCAGAAGTAAGAATATATTGCCTTATGAGAGACAACATTCAGTAATAAGTTGCCACAGAAGACCATATCCATGCTATATGGTGGTATTGACATGAAAAAAAATTGTTTAGCACACCAAGATATTTTATCACGGATTGAATTGCCTCATCTGCAACTATAATATGTTACAATTACATCTTGATAATTAAATATTTATAATACATAAAAATTAAAACCTATCTTTTAGGAGTTTCCAAGGGTTTACCAAACTCATGTACAAATTTTATCATAAAATAATTAGGTTTTAAATTAAAGAAAAAACTGTGATAAATGAAAGAATTTATTTCTTATTTGTACAACTCCATGGAAGCCATACAAAAACCCACTGGAAAAGCCTCCACTTTCAGTACCACTGGTGAAAAACCCCAATCCTCTTCACAAATAATGGGCAATTTATGCTTTCTGAAATTAGCTACAACAGCTTAACTGATGAGTGAGGCATACAGCACTTTACAAGCTGAGTTTTTCCCTCAGAATGAGATCCTGAGGCTGGTTATAAAGGTGTCATCTTCTGTAATCACTTCTGGTGCCCGAAAGAATTACTTTCCAGTGGGAAAAGCAAGTAAGAGAACAATAGCATACAAGAACAGCGTTCAGTAGTTTGTAAACCTTTACCCTTCATATCATTCACTTATTGACCAAATTGATAAAAGAAGCGTGGTATGATTAAAGGACTACAATCCTCATCTCAGATGGTACATGGAGCACCATGAAGTTGGTGGCTACTAAGAAGAATTTAGAGAAGAAACTTGTATAAGATCTGATCCCTTCACAAGGACCTTTCCCTCCTCTGTTCAAGCAATGTGAGAGTTTTGTACAAGTGCATGTAAGGAAGATGAGAAACAAGAAAGAAACCAGTCACCTCCTGCTTCATTCTCCACTAGCAAGCAAAGGGTGTCTGAGATGGAGGGGGGGTGAGGCAGAGATGATTAGGAGTGCTCATGGGAAATCTGGGAGAGGCAGGTGCTGCTGCTGTAACAACGGTGTTTAAAGTCAGGAAAAGAAGCTGCCGAGTACAAACATATGGCAGTAGAACAAATTTGCTGAATGGAATGTATATTTTTCCCCTACATACTCTCTCCCAAAGACTTTGGTTTTATGTGTCTGAGACTTTAACAATAATAGGCCACTGCAGGAAGCAAATGTTAATGACCATAGTGTGAAAGAGCTGTTTCTGAGTAAAGAGAAAGGATTTCTAGAGGTTTTAGGCTATTACTGCAGGTCAGTACACACATCTGTTCTTCAAGAGTTTAGCTCCATGGCTTTTCCTTTCAGGGCATCCAACCACCTGCCTTCTGCAGGAAGAAAGTCAATGGAACTGGGTTGTGAGGAAGCTGGGGAAGGGAAAAAATGAGGAGAGCACAGCAGTGAAAACCGCCTGAGTACTCCTTAATCCTGTTTTAGCTGGCACAAAAGCAGTAAAGAAGACATTATCCAAGACACCTCTGCCTCTCAGAGGCACCACAGACACCTCTTATTTTCTTCTGCTGATCAGCTATTAAAGAAATGAAGTGAAAAAATTGTGGAGAACTCATATGGGAGAAAGCATTTTTTGAGAAGCAAATTTAAAATAGAGGAGAGCTAAGGGAACTTTAAGGAGGGAAAGAAGGGGAACAAACATATGTTTATGGAGATACCAGGAGATTTAAAGGTTGATGAAGTACTTATGCATAAATCTGAAGGGGAGACAGAGAATAGCATAATAAAATGTGACAATATTACTGGAGAAGGTACTGGGAAGAGATTGAAAAAAGAATGGGGTTTAGGGATTCTATAAAGAAGCTATAAATAATAATGTGAGATTCATCTCACTTAAGTTTTAGACATCTAAAGATAAATGTTGTGAAAGTGAACACTTGTCAGTTTTTACTCTAGGGAGAAAAGTCAGTGCACAGACACTATGAATGCTGGGTGTAAAATTTACCTTAGATACGTAAGGATCCCAGAGGACATGACCCCTAGAGAGGTTTCTTTCTGCTTGATATAAGAAGACTTTGGTAGAAGCCAAACTTCACAAAAGACTCCCAAGTCTATAAGAATGCAACTAAGAAGGTGAAGACAAATGCTTTAGCTGAGTGAGAACCAGACTAAGGCAAGTGAAGGCAGAAGTAGAGAGGAGAGAAACCACTGGACAAATCATACAAGTGTGCAGAGACGGAAAAGTTAATGGAGGAAAGAAACACTTGAGGAGCAGAGATCTAATAGAAAGTTGGTTTCATTCAACTTTTGAGTATGCAGTGAGATAAAGCAAGTTTGACCTCCAAGATCACAGCCTTTATACTTGGAAATACAGTGTTCCTTTGGTTTTAGTCTGGAAACAGTATGTGCATAAAAGCAGTTTTTTCCTTTTTAGAAGATGAACATCTAACAGCATAGGACTGGAAGTTCAGGAAAATCCACCAACCCCTGCACCCCGTAGCCTCAGGCTTAGCAAGACTGTACTTCAGAAAAATCCTCCTTTTCCACCTGCGAGCCGGGAACTGTGTAAAGCTACAAAATACTCAGAGAAAAAGAAATAAAAACTCTCCATATAAAGGACCGTAAAAGTATATGAAAAGTATACTGTGCCACAGACAGGGACTACAGGCATCTGCATCACAGGCTACATAAAATACCTACGTGGGATTTTTGGAAACTACACATTACAAAAAAACCAAACCTTTCCCTTTCATATAGAGGTCTCCAAAAATAAGACATTAGGAAAACATGTCTTGACTTCAAAAGGGGTTTCCAGACCATCCTCGAGTTTTAGTGGGAAGTACCTGAGCAGTGTTTGTCACTGCAACGAGGAGCGTCAGCATTACCCAAGACATAATTAAGCTCTGAAGCTTCAGACAAAAGCCTTGTCCCCAAACCACCTGCCTTGCAAAGTCAAAGTAATTCTGGCCTTTTCAGGTGACTAATGGATTACATGAAGCATGGGATTAATTAAATACACCATAAATTTAGAACAATGGGTACACACAACAAACCGTGATCTTTTCTGCTTTCAACTTCCTCTTGGCAATACCAACAAATCAAATACCCAAAGGTTAATATCACATACTTTATTTTCAAGACAACAGCAAGGAAACTGGGCAGTCACAAGAAAAGTAAACTAGATATGATTAAAGAAATGTTACGACCTTTGTGAGATTCTGAGGACTGCTGAGCAGCCTGTGAGTTAATGTGACAGATGAGAGACTGGTGTTTGTTTACAGCATGTCTAAAGGCAATAAAAGAATCTACAGAGGAAGAAAGTAACAAAGAGCAATTCTCCCCAGCTGAGTGCCCCTTCCCTGAGTCTGCTTCCCTGTTTTCAAGAGAGAGAAAATGCAATGCATCCATGCTCTGAGCCCCTGAGTCATGTATTTATAATTTATTAAGAGGTCAAAAATGGCATTTGCTGGGTCCAGTGTTCAAAACTCTTTGAATTGCTCCAAGAACCAAGACTCTGTTTAAATTCAATAACTAGAGCTTATTGAACACATCCATTATGACAGAAAGTTCACCTGCAGCAAAACTACAAATTCCTACCCAGTGTGTGCTGCACACAGTTGTTCAAGATCCAGGATCAGATTCTCTATGAGAAGCTTCAGTATTAGGGATTTCAGGTCAGTCTTACCAGGAGACACGAGCTCAGAGAATGCACTTAAATGCACTTTGATCCAGTTTTCTCTTTTTCTCTCTTTCCTTTTATCCATGTACAGTATTCTAAACAGGCTTTGCCAAAATATGAAGTACTTTTCACGTCTTTTGTGTTTGACTGGTCTTCTTAGATTAAAATAAAAGCTTAATGAAAGTCGACAAAGAACAGCCTGTAACATTTGAAAAGATATGTTCAAACATTAAGTGATTCATCCTCACTGGCTCATTAAGAAGAGGAAATTGCGGCAGAATTCAGTGTTAAAACCACTCAAAGAGTAGATGACAGATCCAGGATCAGTTCTTATAAATTACTGTCTCTCACCCTCACTCAGTCCCAGCCCTGCAATAAACCTCTGTGGGAAAGTTTCCTGGGCCAGCTCGGAGCCATCACGTACTCAGAATTGGCTGTCACAACTTGAGAAATATGCTCGTCCTTTCTTCTTAGCATTTCACCAAAGTCTCAGCCCTTTCAAACACCAGGCTTATGATTTCAATAATCCACCACGGTAAAAGTCATTTGTGGAATTAGACATATTGCTAGCTATAGAAGTATTTTCTAGTACCTATTAGTGGAGCACATCAATACCGAGCTCAGACATTACAGCAAGGGACACCCTGGAAATGCCTAAGCAGACTGATCAATTTAATCTCTGTTGCAATACAGTGCATTAGCGGGATGGCTAATTTTTTTTTTCTTTTTCTTGGCACAGCTTAGGGAGCTCAGAATTAGGACAAATATTCTCTTTCCTCCTCAACAAATGCTTAACAAATGACAAAAGTGACAGCTTTGAAAGATTGATTTTTTTAAAAGTGAGGTTCTGTATGGTAGCTTATGAAAGCACTTCAATTTAGAATGATTATTAATCAACCATCCGTTCAGATAATTTTCTAATTTAGGGGAAAAAAATCTATATTCTGTCTCTTACATCCCCATTAGGTACTGAAGTATGAATGTCTGCACTTATTAACAAATACAAATAAGAGAGCATTATCTAATGCAGAGAGACAGAGTTAATGCTGAGATGTAATACTTCTATCTGACAGAAGATGTTCTGAATTTTAGTACAGAAGAGTTATAGTCTGAACTTTAAATATTTTATTGTATTGCAGTCATAAATACCATACATGTAGGAAATAGCAAACCTATTCCGACAAACTGGAAAAGAACTGCATGCTCTGGATGATGTCTCTGGTTAATTCCACATAGGAAAGAGACTTAATTTCCTATTAAAAAAAACATGAGATAAAAAAATAGCAAGTGCAACTAAGGACAAAAAGATAAGAGTACAATACAAACAGCAGAACTGGCAAATAAAATTGTAAACCTGAAGAATTAAAAGATGTTTTGACTGACACATTTATAAGCCTACTGATTTATTGTTGTGTGGTCTACCTACTTTGTTTGCCCAGCATGAATACTGTGAAAATTGGAAATATAATGTGAATATTTATCCCCACAACATTATTCTGAAACAACCCAAAGCACTCAAGTAGTATGCAAATACCATAAATTAGTTTTCTAAATAAAGTGCATTTAAAACTAAATCCAGAGGAGTTACATGCCTAAATCGGATGAGGATAGAAAAGTATCTACAAAGTAGGTCTTCAGTCTCCTGAAGAAACTTTTCCAGCTGACTGACTGGCAAGGCAAAGAGGAATGCTACCCTTGCTGCAGCCATGCTTAACAGTGTAAAACCTGACTTAAAAGCAATAGTTGTATGTCTGGGGGATGGTTCTTCCTTGAATTGCATAGGAAGTTTCAGAAGGAAAACCAAAATAAATGTACAACTCCAACAAAATATTCTTGGAGGCAGTCACTATTGACTTGGAGGCTACATAATTTTTAGGAGTGACTCATAATCCTTTCTAAATGGACCTTGGAACCATGTCTGGTTGAAAAATCCAAGTTTATTGTGACATATATATACATAGGCATAATTTATGAAGGAAGACATGCAAACACAATTGTAACACAAAATATGTGGCAAGGGAGTCATTTACTAGTCTTTCATACAAAATACAAATTTATTACTAAATGTCTATGCCTAAAACTCAGTATGTAGTACATCATATTTTAAATTATTAACATCTCTGCTGGAGAAGCTTCCTTCATGAAATATTTACACAGCACATCTCACGACTCTGTATTTTGCCAGCAGTTACTCAAAGTGTAAGATAAATATAGTTAGCAGGTCATTCTTTCACTTGATAAGCTATTCTTTTCTCTAAAAAAAAATACCCAAATGTTTAAGCTATGCTACTGCTATGGCCTTTGTTATGAAATACTGCACTCCAAAATAATGATATATTTTGACCTCTGAGAGCAGTCAGGGTCAGAGGGCATCACTTTTGCTAATGACAGGGCATGGCTGTAAAATTCAAGAGGCAGGCATGTTCCAATTACTTTTCCAATTAGCAGCAACGAACAATGGAGCTGCAAAAAGTCTTAAGGAAACTGGCAAAATGTCGCAAAGTATGGATATGATTCTCCTTTAAGGAACAAGTTCAAGAACAATAGAAGCATTAGTAGTCCCTTGATTCTTTTTTTCAATACTACAAGAGCATTATTATCCTTTATTTCAAGCCAACCAATCTGGAAGTGTTGCCTTTCCAGGTCCAGATAGCTCTTCAAAGAAAACAAGAATGACATAAGTTATTATTTTCTAACCTAGGCAAGAAGAAAGTATCATGGTCATTTTCCTAGAGAAAGGAAAGAGAATTTATGATTCAAATTTAAAATAAAATTTTGGACTGTTATATAAAACTGAAAAAAAATATGCTCTAATTTTTCAGACTGTGAAAATGTCCTGTTCAATGGAAAAAAAGAGTCTCCAGCATTTCAAACTTTTGGCAAACAGTTGCCTGGGCTACTAAAAATCTTCTCAACACTCAAGAGAATTCTCTTGGAATTTGTACATTCAGTTTTTCAGTATAAAAATATTAATAAAACCAAACCAAACCAACAAAAAGAAACAAACCAAAATAACCCAAATAAACAAACAAACAAAAACCCCAGAAAAGCTGTCCTGTAGACTTAAATGGGTTTTAAAACAAAATAGACCCAACTCTACCCAGGACACATGCATTTTGAAATACATAACTTCCTACTGCTACCAAACGTTGGGCAACATAATTTAAAAATGCATTTGAAAATCTTTATTGATGTTCATAGTTTTCTTTAGGATATGAATTTATAACTATTTGGATCAGTTTTGTATGAAGGTTAATTGGAAGGAAATGCAGAAAAATCATGCTGAAGTAGCAATAATTTTAAACTCCACAATATACAAACATCACTTTCTACTGTGGGCTAAGTATTCCACAGCAATATCCTTCACATCCCAAACTCGTGGAAGCACAGAAAATGTCATCATTCAGTTCCATTTTTGTTTTAAATTATGTAAAAGGAACACCTTTTTTAATAAAAAAAATTATAGATCATAGAGAACTGAAAATTATCTTCCTGTCCCTTACTATACAGAAACCATTAGCAATAATGCAAAGGATTTTTTTTTTTTTTTAATATTTGGGGAGAAATAATGCTGCCAATTGAATAGTAAATGAGGAGATTATTGAAGAGCAAATATCTACATGATTTTCTTTCAAATTTGCAAGAGATTACTTGTGGTTTACAACTTCTAAGGGATGGTCTGAGGGTTTTCTCTGGATAAGTATTTTGAAGTGCAATATCTACTGTAATACAGCAGAAATTCTAAAATCTATAAAAAACACAATGTGTCAACATCTCAAGGAAATAAATGGAATCATCTCAACATGACTTCATTGTAAGGAAAAATTGTGAAAATAGTGTTAAAAGAGGCAATCAGTCGGATTGAGTGGTAGCATGATTAATACCAATCAACACTGTTTAATAGAAAACATGTCTTCTTGGGAAATTTCATACCATTTTGTGATGATATTACAAATTCAGTAGATCAAGATAACTTTTGAAAATACTTGTTTTAATTTCCGTATAAATATCTCTCCCTATTATCTCTCTGATGAAAAAGTATCATGGCACAAAAATCAACATGGCTCATATATTAAATACGCTAAAGAATACTGAGAATCTTAAAAGCAATTTGTAAATAAGGAACCTAGAGCAAATGGGAATATCTTTGAGGACACTGTAAAGATGCACAGCATGAAGAGCCAACAGGACTGAACAGAAAACTCAAGATACGCATGAAAATCTGCATACTTCAGAATCAAATTCTGGGCACAAGTGATAACTAAAAATAGTTAGAAAAGCAGTCCTAATAAACAACCAATAGAAAATGGATTCTTACACAGTGACTCTGAGAGCTTGCCTATTCAGTGGATTCTTGTACCTGAATATGCAATGTAGTAACAGAAAAGTCACATATATCTGCATGTGACATTGATAACATTAAAAGAAAGCAATTTGCAATTTCTGTCACCACACTTTCAACTGAATGTCTATTAGAAGAACAGAACATACCATAAGAGTGACAGACCCTTGGAATCATTTACAGTATATCCAGTTATTTTTTCTCTCATCTGAAACCTTCAATTGAAATTAGATGGATTAGAAATACCACGTTGAACAAGAAAAGAGGGACTGATTAGGGAAATTCAAACCTGCAAACCTTTTTTTGCACAGGGAATATTTTTTTGCACTGAGAAAAATATCCTTTCAGAGTTGATAATGTTTTTGTAGTTCACAGGAGGTGTGGGGCTGAAATAAATTTTAATGCACTTTGTAAAATTATTTCAATGCAAAAAATAAACACATGTTCTTCCTTGTTTACTGATTCTATCTCCTGCATTTCAATATCATTAATTAGTTCTATTGTGCTTTAATTCAGACTATTTCAAACTATGGTTCAAACAACCACTGACATTACCAGGGACCAACACAGCCTGCAGTCTCAATGAGAGACTGAAACCCAAATTGTAAACAAGATTGTAACAATAGGTACAAGCCTGGATCAGCTCTGTGTGACAGTGAGTAAAGCAAGATGTACCCTGCACTTTCACCTTCAGAAAATCACCTGCTTCAGACCAGTCCCAGAGTTCCCATCTACAACAGATAAATGCTAACATAGAATTTCTGGAGCCAAAGACACTTGACTGTGCAAGTATCCACTTTATATACTTCACCTATGAATCAACCAAGAGCAGTAGTAACATAAGAGTTAATTCTTTTTGCTGAAAGATTTGGTAATAGTTGTAGAATTTGCATGATAATACCTACTCATTACAAAAAGTAATACATGTATTATTTTAGATGAACAAATGAACTCCAGAAAGCAAGACTTCAAAAAAAAA
>VWZN01021057.1:428023-444828 GCA_013396955.1 Regulus satrapa | reverse complement strand
AGCCATAAAAAAAAAAAAAAAAAAAAAAAAGAGGTCGTTTGCCCATGACCACAAACATGGAGTTATTAAAGTTCTGAAATAAATCATTAGTGCAAAGAAGCTTATGGTGTTCTTGAAAAAGGGACTGAACATCCTGGCAGAATATTATATTTAGAAATGTATTCATAATTTCTCATGTGATTTTCACCCACATATCAGCATTTATATGGGAACATATACATACATCCTATAGAGAGAGTTGCAGATATGCCAGTGACACATTTCTACACCTCCATCTTTGTGCCTAGTCAAATGTCTTGAGGGACCATCAAAACCTTCAGCTAAAATTGCATTTATTTTATCAGTAAGGAAGAGATTTTCCTAGCTTTTCCAAGGCTCACTGGATTCCTTTCCTTCCAAACAAACTGTGTTTCATGTTCTCAGTCCCAGAATACAGTAGAAATATGCCAGCTGGCTTAAATGCCAGTTTTACAGGAGCAATGCTCGGCAAAGCTGACTAATGTCTGTATGCTGTACAACCCTGGGAGAGATAAGTAAACTTTGGTTAACCGAGAATTTTGGTTAAGTGATGCTCAGTAAAACAGAGGTAAAATTGTATTGCATGTCTTGCCCAAACAGATGTTGTCTAAGCTGCTTGGATGCTGACATTTTAGCTGAATATTGCTTATTATTAACATATGCTAATTGCACGTTATTTATGAATAACATGCCATGCTAATCAGTTATGAGAGTGGCTCATCCTACATCCAGTTAATGAAGGAATTCTGAAACAAGCCATGAGCCTCTGGTCCTGCCCTCCCAAAACGCAGCATGAAGGAGCCATCTCTGGCGGACCTTATACTATGTGATCAACAGACATGGTGGGCTCCTTCCTCCTTTTTCAACACCAGCAGACATCTGAGATCTAAACAAAGATCTCAGCATCATCTACCTGAAGATTTCCCTGCTCGCTGCAAGGGCAGGTGGTTAGACAACCTTTAAAAGGTCCCTCCCACCACAAACAATTCTATGATTAAAAAAATGGCTATAAACAATAGAAACCTCCAAACTGTAGCACAGCAGCACACTGTGAGTAACCAGAAAATGAAAATAAAAATAAAATCCTCAAATGCAAAATAAGGTGCAAAAGGCAAAAAATGTTCCTGAGAATTTATGCAATGATAGAGGACAATAACCATGCCTACAACTACAGCTGTCAAACAAAACTAGTCTGTTTCTCACAAAAAAAAAAACCAAACTATACTTTCTGTATAAATTATACTCAACATCATCAACTCAGACAGATTTGTATTAAATACAGATTTATCCTCTAGCTAGTTATCCAACACTAACATGACATAGCTCATAAATTAAGACATTTTTATGTGAGTTCAAACCTGAAAGCTTAAGCCTATGGTGAGTACCTATAAAGATATTATAATTGTATTTGCATCATATAATCTGAAAACCTAAACTTTATCATTTTTCTGAAGACCTGGTTTTATTGCCCACTTCTTCATATTATGTTAAACATATTTGCATCTTTAGTTAAGACTTATTTGCACCCAATGAGCCAAATTAATCAAATTCATCACAATATGAAAATTCCAATGTTTTATATGAGTGCATTATCCATGATTTAAATTTTTAAAAATGTTTTTATTTTCAAATTTGTTTGGAAATGACACTACGGACTCTTTCCTTACAACAATACAGAGCCTGCTGTTGTTTTCATGCATCTCAAAAAAAGAATTCAGACACAAAAGAAAACATTCAGTTGGGCAATACAAAATATTTTAAGTTTTTAATCTGGAGTTATTTAAATAGATATTAATTCTGTAATAATGCCTAAAAATACTCTTAAAAAATAACAATAGGGTAATGATATAGAAAACACTATAGAAAATAATTGCCTAGCCTCTAGCCTCAAGGATAAAAATTCCTAAAAGTAAAGGCACCCTAACATGCAGATAAATTTTTTAGGACTAAATTGGGAGCTAACCTTCTGTAGTACACTGGAGATGGAAAGACAGATGTTTTAAATCTGCAGAGTCTCAATGCCACTGTGCTCTGAAGACAGCAGGCAACAGTATGGAAGGAAGAAAGCATCTTGATAGAAAAAAAAATCCCAGGAGTTAACCTGCTTGATCTTTCACACACAGCAACTTGATTTTACAGCGCTTCGACAGTTCCTCCACAGTCAGAGGTGCTCGCTATTGTACTTCTGTGTGTGGCAGCCCTACCAGCACACCATCATGATCTCCCGTCCTTTGTTCTAGCCTTAGAACTCATGAAAAATAGACTTTTCTAAATATACTTCCTGAATAGTTCACTTCTGTTAGAAATGGAACTAAATAACCTAAAAGAGATCACCTTTACTGTACTCAGTAGACAGACTATCTGGTGTTGGAGATAATCACCTTAAAAAAAAAAAAAAAGTTAAACCAGCCAGGTTAAAAAACTATTGATTGGGTACATGAACACATCATCTTCATCTGTTTTCTCATAAGGCAGACAATATAGCACTGCTTCCAATCCCAGGTTTTTAAAAGCTGTTCTTCAAACAGGCTATTGAGCAAAAAATAGAACGGCCATTAACTGAACTGAAAAGAGAAAAATCTGGTTGATTTGAACAAGGCCAGAATTCTCATTAATAACTTCAACTACATATACTAATGCAAAAGTTCAGATTACAGGCAGTGTTACAGAGGAAAACAAAAGATCTGCTATTTCTATAGAAGGGGAGATAGCACACAGACTCTCAGACATCAAACAAGAGCAGCAAATATGTCTAAAGTCTGACCCCTCTCTTACTCCCATAGAAATCTTGATCTCAGATCAAGCCACTGACAACATTAATTATCCACTTCAAATGAGCAAAGGTTTATTCTAATATTCGCATTGTTATTGCTTCTGTGTGTCTCATCTGAAACATAATTTAAAGCATGATCATCTGTCACAGGCTCTTAGCAGGAAAATACACACTACCATAGCATTCCTTCTAGGACATCCTCTGGGAGGTCATTCAGAGCCAGTCATGCCGCCAGCTGTAGGAATTAACATCAAGTAAAATATATTTTTACACCCTAAAGCAAACTCACTCCTTCTTTCCCGATTGCCTGGATAACAAAGTCACCTGCTACAAGCTGTCCAGCAGGCAGATCTCCCACTAGATCAGACAGCAAATAAGGTACTCAGCACCTAACTGGATAAAATTCAAAAACTCCCCTTGTACAACACTTACATTTGAAGATCAAGGCTCAGAAATTAAGGACATGATGTTTTCCATATCCACAGTACTTAATGACTTAAAAGTAAACATATGTACAAGTGTTTCAGTAATTGGGCCCTCAGACTGTAGTGCTGTCTCTTTATTATTGGCTTCTTTATAAATCTTACAAGTACATTACTAACATCCTCCAAGGAATCTTCTTAAGGAATGTTTCCAGCAAAATACAACCCTAAGATCTAAACTTTCCTACTTTGAAGATATGAAGCTTTTCTAGTATACCAAGAAAAAAAAAAAAAACCTGTACTATTCCAAAGGAACAAATTATTCATCCCTTGCAGCTTTATAGAAAGCCATGAGAACTGAGAAACAATGACTATAATCTCACTGAGTAGCAAACAGGATGTTTATGATGACATGGTCATTGCCTAATTTGGGAGAAATACAAGAAATGCAATAAAGAATGGATATATAATCAAACACTAACTTCAGGCCATTTCAAGAAATCAACTCCTTTTATTGTTAGAGACAGAAACTCTTCCCTTGGAACTTTCAGGGAAACCCACCCCAGATCCCAAAGAGCCACCACAAGACTGTCTACAGGCTGAAATCTTGCATTGGTGTGAATCCACTGGCATTTAATCTATTTGTTCACAAGATTCTTTCCAAGTTTCCCTGTTAGGACTATGAAGCGGAATTGAGAGAAGCGCTTGTACTGGTGCTGCTGAAATGCAACGCATCATGAACATAAGTGGAATTGCACCACACTCTTTATTCTAATGATTTTTCATGACGACAGATGGCTCCATAACCTTATGCCTCAGCCCAAGTGCAAATTACTTTGAAAGGCTGTATTGACATGCTTACGGACACGGCACAAATGCTCCTTCAGACTCACAATAATATTTACAGGCATATTAAAACACATAAATATAAATATAACAAGAGAGTAATGCATATTTCAGGAATTTAATATTCGCTGCAAATGAATTAATGATTTCACCTTTTGTCCTAAAATGTTTCAAACCTCTGTCTAAGTTCTGGCATCATGCTATCATTTCAAATTAACTGTAATTTTCCACTGCTATGGTTGCTGTGAATGAGGAAACACCTAAAGAAATTACAAATGTGCTGACATATTCACAAAATAACCCAACCAAACCAACAAACCCAACCAACTATTTTCTCATGTGAAAAAAGCTGTATTTTTATTTAATTTTGAACATTATTTAATTTCTAATAGTAGGGTTTAATCCTAGCGTTTTCAGTATTAAACTGAAAATTTCTAAGACTAAATAACCTGAAATAGAGAATTAGCATATTACTGAGGATAGCAAAGTACAGCCCAGAATGATTATATCACAAAAAAACCCCCAAACAACCTTTTAAAAAAAAGGCCTAAAATGGAATATAGCTCTTCAGATAATTAAAGTGCTTTAGACCACTAGCCAATTGATTTTCTCCTTGTAAAGGTAGTTCAATTGAAATGTTCAGAATAAATCATGTGTTAAAATTATCTTCTAAAGTAAGAGCTGAGTGCATATTGATTAATAATTATTTGCACTAACGGACTGAACTAAAGAAATGCCATCAATTACTTCAAAAAACTCTTAAGATCAATCATGATGGAATCAATCATTGAAAGATTCACTACACTTTTCCCAATATTTCGGAAGTGATCACTGAATGTCTTTCTAGAGATTCCCTGGTTTCCTGTTTCTAGAGCTACGGAAATTTGTCACCAATTATCACTAGGTGTTTCAACTGCGTAATTTGCAGCCCTCACCCTTCAGTTACAGAGGAATTCTGCAAAAAGAGCAAACATTTTCCACATCAAGTATGAGACGCGAGGGGGCACTTTCACCGGGGAAGTTTAGTTAATATTTCATACTTATGCTCCCACAGCAAAAGAAAAGCAAACAGCCTAAATTAATGACCAGAGAAGATGATTTACATAGAGCTCCCATCCAAAGATGGGGGATACTCAGTATAAATTAACTCTGTTTTACACACTAATGAGTCCTACTCACTGAATTTGGCCGGGCAGCACAATAAAACTCCAATAATTCTCTAAAAATCGCTATTTAGTTTGCCTCATTATAAATAGCACAGAGATCATTACACAGGCATTACTCAAGCCTGGTATCTTGCTAAAAATCAAGCAGAACTTTCCTTTCTCATGCTGCATAGCCCTATTAGAGTTGGCTGGGGAGTCTGCTGGCTGTAGCACCAGGTTTTAAGCGAGTTTGAATGAAAAAAGAAATTTTCTGTGGTTCTGATTCTCAATGTTTCTTTTCCACTAGGTTTCATTTCATTCAGGTTTATCCACTGCAGGAGTGTTAACTAGAAAGACAGTCAAAAACAGGTCATGAAAGCGGGTGGAATTTAGTCCACTCTTGGGTGGAAAACATTCAGAATTGCAGCAATAACCTCTCAGCTATTTCCTAGTTTCTTGTTTGTTTGTTTGTTTGTTTGTTTGTTTGTTTGTTTTTAGGTTGATTGACCCAGGACTAACTCCCATATACACTAGTAGGTCTTCAGAAGAAAACAAAATTTCTGTGCACTTCCTATGTAATACACAAAAAAGCATTTTATTATGTGAAACAATAACACATTTAGCTGAAATACTTAAGTTTAAACATTCTTTACATAAATGAGATGCACAGCTCTGTCTGAACACCTTAATTTTATGCATTTTTATACTTCTAAGCAACTTAGTAGTGAGGACTGCTTATTTGCATTCATTTACATAAAATTTGCACAAAATGCTGAAAAAGGGTACTAAGGAAATCCATCATTTTGACTTTAAATAAAAATATTATTTTTCTGCAAAAACCATGTTGAACGTTTATTTTATTTTACTTACAACATTGCCTTTAATATATTCATAAATATCAAATGGCACTTCTCAGAAATGGTCATTTTTTTTCACCTAGTCGGTTAAGAAAATAATCCAGCAACATTTTCGATGTAGAGATAAAAAAATACAACCTTTTCTTCTCCCTAAGAGAATTTAATTTCTTAACAAGGTGAATTGCCACTCTGATCCTGGATGTTCTCTGAATTCTTATTCTACTTATTTTCTAAGCCCCAATTTCTGCCAGGTTCAGGAGGGGAAAAGTACAGATTCCCTGATGAAAAAATGGTGTAACATGCATGTACAAATTTAAGTGTTTTAAAGTCCTGTGCTGTCTGTGGATTATATCTTAGATGATGTTAAAACGTGTTCAAATAAATTCTAGGTAATTTCACACCTATATTCGGCATATTTTATTAGTCTTGTGAAGATAGCATTTTCATACGCAGCCACAGCCCTTCTGGCTGCCAGCTGTACCCCAACTCAGCTGGTACTAAACCATATCTATTCTCAGCATTAGGATGGCCAATGGCTTCTCGTTCCTTAGAGACTGCAAACAGTTTAACTCTTTTGGTTTATTTCTCCATCACATTAGAGATGTTTCCTGTGCCCCATTACACCCCCATGCCTTTGCAACACACAAGTAAAATCAGGAACTGCAGAAAAGGCAAAGAAAGATAAAGCCATGGAGCAGATGCCACAGCTGAGCTTTCTGAGGCAGCACATTAGGAAATTCTGCAGTGCAAAAGCGGTCTCTGGAAATAATCATGGGTCGGATTTGCTAAACATCCTACTGTCAGCCACAGTGACACTTTTATCAGCTTTTACCATGTCCCTGGTGTCAGTAACTCACAGCACAGTATCAGGGATAACTCACCCATGAAGGGCTTCAGCTCAAGTGAAGGCAGCAGAAGTGTGTGCTTGGCACATCCTCCAGGGACCCAACATCTGCAGGGAGACAGGGGGTGCTCTACCTTGCAGGGCATAGGACAAGGAGGCAAAACCCAGGGTTACTGTGGACACGGCCCAATATTCTAAAAGCAGGACTGCCTCAAGCTAACAGTAAAAGGGAAGAAATTTTATACATTATCCTTCAACTAAACCCAAACACAAGTGCTAGGAAGTAAAATGTGTGTTTTCAGGCTTTCATGATCGTTGTTCAGGATTCCACCCACTCTTATTTCTTACATGTGTGCTTTTCTAGATCTCATTCAAGTTCCTGGGTGATTCAAGATATGCATTTTTTAAGTTAGACTTACATGATTTCAACTACTAAATACTTTTTATATAATTTTTTTGTGTGATTTCCATCAGGTCAGTAACATATTGCATTTTATTATATTGCCTTTATAACACGCTTCACTAGAAGATTTTAGACTTCAAAACTCACAACTCATATAATTCTAATCTGGTTGAAATGTGAAAAAGGAGACTTTTTTACTTGTGCAAATTAAAAGATGGTACAAGTATATTAATTTTCATAATCAGATTAAAGTGTAGCAATAAAACTTTCAGTGACTCAAGGGAAGGATTGCTTGAGATGGCAAAGTGTAATTAAGCAAAACTAGTGTATCTGTATAATTAAAGAAAATGTTAAAGGTAATTTGAGTCTAGGGATCAGCACTTCAAACCTTCCCTAACCCTATCCTTAACCTGCAACCTAACTTTGTGGAGTAAGCACTTTTTGTCAGCAGCAGCCCAGAGGCCTCATGAAATTAATTAAGTATCCTATCTCTTTACAATGGAAACAAACCCATCCACATGCTGTTCACATTTCTGGCAAGATCGGCATTTGTTCCTGAAGTCACCGGCATCAGCAGCTGGGAAGCACAAGACTGTGCTCTCTTTCACTTCTTTTGTTTTCTCTTACCAATTTTAGATTCACACATTTATTATGGCAGTCCACAGGTGTCGATCTTATAAAGCAGGTACTTCTACTGCAAAATTTGTTGTTCTTAGCACAAGAAAAAGCCTCCCAAAATGCTGAAAAAAAATCCTTTGTCCTTAAAGTCTTTATACTCTCCCTTAAAAAAAAAACCAAAACCCATGTGAGTCACAAGTGGGAGGACTGCAAGGAGGCAAGGATGCATTTGCTTTGCCATCATGTAGCAGCTGTCAACACTTCCATGCCAATGACAGACGTGAAACTGCATGAGAATTTGGAAATCCGATATGGCACCAAAAAAAAAGAGATGCCAGGAAGAGGTTAGTCCATGTTTTCATGCTGATGCAGCCTTCTTAAGCAACTGAGTGGACCCATGTGCTCTGTCACTACATGGAAACTAATGGCAAGATGGCAAAGAGGTCTGTGGCACGGCCAGAGCCGGGGTTGCCAGCTTCAGGGCAGATGCTCCAGGCAACCTCCCAGAGATCTGTGGCAGTTGTGCCAATTATCCCATGGATCCTCCAGATCCACACATTTATCAAACTGCATCAGCAGCCCAACACAAAGACAAGACACCAAAAACCCCACAGAAACCTTATTATTCACCCAGCGGTCGTATGAGCACTGGCCCTTCGATGGCCATCTATATAATCATCATTCTCTCTCTGGAGAATGGGATCCTGAGACCATAACTAGTTTTATTAATAGAAGATTAATTTCCCCCTGCTTGACTGTGAGATGCAGGTTTTAAAAGCAGCAGTAGACTGTAAAGGCCCCAGAAGAAAGTTATTTGGCATAGGTCAGCCATTCACTGTCACATTTTTTTACTCTCTTGTAAATAAACTGCATGTGTTTTTTTACATTCCCTAAGTGAATACAAAATATATTACCAAAAGGTTGCAATGGTCTCTGATTTTACAAGGTTCACTTTTGCCTTAAGAAAAGTTGGTTCGCTGTTTTAAAGTGAGACTTTACAATGGAATAACCAATGGCATTTAGCATATGGATAAATGATTTTTGACAATTTGTTTACACTTCTGCAGAACCGTAATAGAATCCCAGATCTCTGCAATCATCAATATGTTATTTATGTAGGACAATCACATGATTGACATTGCACACATCAGTGAGAATAACTGCAGTGCCAAAGTATACACATGTAAGGTTATTTGCTCTTAACAGACATTACCATCACGTTGGTAAAAAATGCTGGCCAGAAGCCATTAACCTACACCCCTGAAATGCTGCTCTTGGATCTTCTCTTCGATTTGAATATACTCTAGCTAAAACAGGAGGAGTTTCAACTGAATATTGTACATCCAGTGGTGAAGCAAATACTTCAAATGTCATGCCAGCAATTAAAATGTGTCAAGATTTTTTGGCTACTGTGGTAGTTGAACTTAGGACCTTCACAGTGAGTCACCACAGTCACACCATTACTGAGACATTATATTCTGCAAGTACAAAGACAGGAAATTTTCCAGATTGTCTGCCAAGATTCACTGCACCTAGGATACAGAAAGTGTCATAAATAGAATTTGCCACAGCAAGCCTTGCAATAACTGCCAGAGAAACGCAACAGACCTCCTGCAGTCTGATTTAACATAAACAAGCCAAGACATGGAAAAAGTAAAAACACTGCCCTGCAGTCACTGCTTAATAGCTTTTCCAATTGAGCATGGAGAAGTCTGACGTACTGAGAATGTCTGTCTATCCAGCGCACGACTGTTCCTTATGCGCTGCAGCTTCTGCCTCATCACAGGGAACCTTCCATTCCTACTTGGAAGATAGCAAATTTATGTTCAGAAAGAGCTGAATTTAGAGTCTGCCGTGCATGTATATGTGAATATTTGCTTTTACTGCTTCTCCGCCCTGAAAGAGCCAAACAAACCCCATGCATGTTAAAACATATGGCTTGGGAGTGGAATCAGTAAATGCAAAGTGCCTTTATTTCCTCATTGAGTCTCACTTTACAGCTGCCTGTGCAATCCAGAACACACATCTTCCTGAGAACATTTTACAAAAATACATTTTCCTTATGAAAACACAAGAACCCCAAAGTTTTCTTATAGCTTATTACATTTTTATTCATAGAACATGATTTAACTCTGATTCTTAAAATAAGTTACCTACAAATAAAAGATTTTTCCATTCTTTCATAATACATAGCTCGAAAAACTACTCCTCCTCCCATAGGACATTCTTTAAAGATTAAAATGCTAAAACACACTTAATAAATTACTAAACAATTACTTCAATTGTTATCACCATATTGTAACAAACATTACCAAGGGTATTACTTGCAAGCATTGTGACTGAATAATTGACTGAATAGAACTCTACTTGTAATTTCTACATAATAAGTTTTAGACTGCAGTTATGGTATGTTCCAGAGTATTGGAGGAGTCAATAGAACAAAGGAATAAAGAAATTATATCTTTAACCAACTGCATTAAAAAGGTAACACTACCTTTAAAACAAAACATTGGTCAATTAGTCGGAAAGGGCAAAGTCTTATTTTTCTTCCTCTTCATCTTGCTACAAAGAAACACCATCCTGGGAAAGGTCACGGTGCATTATGGAGAAATTAGGGAAATAGATTGCTGTGAACTTAGTCCTACTCTTCTGTGGCAAAGTGCAAAACCCTGCAGTTATAAAAACAGTCTAGAGATAAAGGCTTATCAATGAACAAGTAAAATTGTAAATGACTCCATCATGAGAGCTTCAGGCACAAAACTAGCACAAGCAGCACTGTCACATGCACAATTCTTCCATGTCCTTAGAACAGGACAAACTTTCCTCTCAATAAACAATTCAGTTTCAAACTGAAGAAAAATCACTAAGAAATATTTTGATAGAACTTAAAAGTTGTAGGATTCCTACATAGAAGTTTAAATCAAATTGATTGAATAAAATAATTTTTTAATACTTTGAAAATTGCACTGGATTTCAAGTCTTACATATAATAAAACAGATCTGAGGAGAAATTTTTAAAAAATAGCTCAGTTTAAAGCTCTGGACACATGAAACCAATGAGGAGAAAATGTAAATAATTTCAGGAGTGTTTCTTTTCATTATTTATGGAATTATAAATTTATTTTCAAATGAATTTCATAAAATCTAGTGATTTACTGAAACATTGCTTAACATTCTACAATACACTCCTTTGAATGCTGCGAGCCCTGACACCATTTGGCAGATTGTCACGTGGAAAACCTCAAAAAGATTTAATTCTCTTCACACTGAGCTAGCAAAATAATGTTATATATTAGAAAATAGTAATTTTTTGCCATTTTTTTCCTTACTATTTTATTGGAATCATACCAGTGTATCACCGGTATCATCATCTGTGAGCTTCTTTTTTATCACACTTCTACAGGTACCACACCTATAGCTGAAGACATTGTGACTTCTGGATCTTACCCCAACACAGGAGAACTTAGAAACCATGAAAAATCTGTGACATAAAAGCATGGTCTGTAAGGCTGAACTGGTAATATTCTGCTGATACGCTATTGGGTGACAGCTCATCTGACAGCAACTGCAGAACCGTTTCTATCCTTTTCTAATTTGCCTGGGTTTTACACTGCTTTCTGCTAGCTTTTAGTGGCTTGATGTGTCTTTACTCTGTAAGAGTTCATTTTGTAATATCAACACCATCAAAGAGACAGAACTGCAGAGCAAGGTCTGTAGTCATCAAGGTATCTGCAAGTCAACAATCAAAAGATTTATTTTTTCCAAATCTCCTTATTCTTAGTTGGCTCTTCAATCAAAGCAAGAAACAAATGTAACTGTTCTTCATGTAACCTGAGCTCACTTTCAGTGAGAATCCAGCAATTGTTTCTCTGAATTTTTTTTTTTTGGTAGAAAATGAGCTAAATTACAACCAGTGGCAGTCTGTGATAAAGCTGTGTTGGACCTTAAACCATGGGTTGTTGATGCCTTCAGACACTGATATTTGTCACTCCACATCACCTTCCCATAGTTCCTTGTTACTGTATGGCTATGCTAGACCATGAACAGATGCGCTAGAAAGTGCTCATAATTAAATATATATGTGCTACAACCAATTCACTTCCAATACAATTTTAGCAGCCAAAAAGAGTAGCTGCAATGGGTATTATTCATTTGTTCTCTATTTTAATTCTCAGGGTATGAGCTTATCTACTTTTAAGCTATTACTTTCATGATTTCCTAGGCTGAAAATGTTAGAATTCTCTCTTTACAACTAGAAGCAACTCTGGGGCAAGTCATCATGTTGTACACAGTTGCAACTGAGCCTCTCAAGCAATCAGCAGCACTGGCCCCCTGCACCAGGTGCTGATTTCCCCTATAACAATAGGCACAATTAAGTCAAAGCCAACCCGATTAACTCTGCTCCAGGCTAACCCCTGCATGCTCACTGGTTCCCTTGATTAACTGTACAGGACTGACGGACAGGAAGGTGTCAGGAAAACCCCTGAAGAATTAGCAAGCCTGCAAGGAGACTCTGCAGGAGGGAGAAGGTGCGAGAAAGAAAGAGCAGAAAGGTGGCAGTTTAAAACACTTATTAAAGGAGTTAACAAAATAAAAGGATGTAATTTAAATCACTAAATGACAGAAACCTATTGTGATGAGGCAGTGCAGTGTCTGAGAGTGGATACTCCCCATAAAGATCACACATGTACCTGCACAATAGCATTAGATGAGGACAGAATTATAAATCTCAGTGACATTGGACTTTTTTGGTTCAGCCTCCTTGCAATAATTGGAGTAGGTTTTATATTGATAGTTATAATCTTCAGCAATAGAAAGTATTTATTAGTGCCCACCTGCTGGTAGTACTTTAGTGCCCCTTATGCATTGCCAACAAGAACATCAATCAGCAACTCATTAAAATAAAACTCCAAAATATGCCAGGGAAATGCTAAAACATACTTGAAATATGTTCTGTTAGCTTTCCCATACTCCTATATTCATTTGTATCAAGGTATGAGCCAATATACAGAAGCTCAGATGTTGTTGTAATTTTAGCATAGGGCAATGCTAATTATAGCATGTCAAGATATTTAAAAATTAATAAAAGAAGACAATTCAATTTTTTTTGTCACATACCAGTTAGAACTACTTCAGTTCATCACAGCTGACTGCTGTATCGTTTTGGACTTTTATAGCATTGTGCTCTGTGTGGAAGGAGTGCCCTCCCCCACTTTAATGGCAGGAGACTGCTGAGAGATTGTTCAAAGATAAAAATATGTACCACCAAGTCCCTAAAATGTCATGATAAATGAACTCAAATGTCACTATTAAAATATTTCCTTTCATCAGTTTCACAGCACAGATCTCCCATCACAATGCCAGAACTGACACAACTTTGCTCATACTTCTACAGGAATACTGAATTTCTTTTTGAAGGTTGATTTTAAGACAATGGAAATATGTGTGGCACAAAACTGAGATAACCACCTGTAAAGTGACTTAAAAGCCACTCCCCAGAGAAAACCTTTTCTGCATGACCCTCTTCCAGAGGAAAAAAGTCCAGGTTGAGTTAATCACAAGCAGACCCCTGAAACAATTCTCTACAGGCTTCTTTAAATGGGAAAAGCATCGTTTTGCTTTTAGCTGATTCTGTTAACAGTCTCTGAGAAAGAGAAAAAAGTCACACAGCATAAGAGAGAACTGCTTATGAAGAAAACAGAGCACTAAATGAGAAATTCAAGGGTAACAGATTTTCTTCCTTTTTGTCACTGTTATTTAATGCTGTGTTCCCAAACAGCAATGAAAAAAATAAAAATAAAGAATACCTTTAATGTAATATCAGAATCAAAATGACCATGACAATTTTGTTTGTTTATTATGGGTATTTTCTATAACATTTCATGCCTATCTCCCTCATGTGTAAGTATTTTCTATTCCAATATCCAGGTGATGCTCTGGAACTTTTAACAAAGGGCCGAAAGGAAGCGAAGGTTAACGAACAATGAGTGTTTATAATGAGAACTCAACTTCTACCTGCAGAGAATAATACAGAATGATCTCTCTTTGGAGAGGGGGAAAAAAATCAACAACATAAATGGAACGCTGTCAAATTTATAAGCAGCAATTTAGACAGCAAATATGTTGCTTGGGTTTCAGCAGTCTTAAACACTGTGAGCGGCTTAACCTTATCTCCCAGTGCCACTGCCTTCCTGGAGTAATTGATGCTCGGAGTCCCCCAATTTCACATAAACCAGGCCACTGTGTTATTGTATACAGCAATCTAACTGCTAGCAGAGACAGGAAACGGCGCTGAACCCAGATCAATAGACATGTCAACAGTAAGCTGCTTAATCTAATTCTGCCTATCTCATCTTGGAGCACAGAGTTTGCAATTTTACTGCTAGGTCCCTCTGGCAGGAAATGGTTTGGAAAGTTTAGTCTTAAGAAGTTTAAGCGATATGCTTATCCTTCAGGCTCTTGAATGTTTATTCAGCAGAATAGCTGTTTTAAATGTTTTATAAATGGCAGCAATGTAAACAAGGCACTCCTGAATTCCTTCCCATATGAAAGCCATAACGGTGATTTCCTCACAGTGGACGGGGAGCTAAACACCACTGCCGATTGCACTTAAAGGTAAATTGCATTTGCACAGATGTACCAAACTCAAATAAACTTTGGTGATAGGAATAATTTTCCCAACAACCCCTTCTGCACTCTGATGATGTTCCCACATGGAAACACTTCTCTTTTAGCAATTATGTTGCTCCCTCCTCCTTCACAGCATTTTCAGTGATTTCCATGCAAAAATATCGACATACATATAGATAGAATTCACAGTACACTGGTGCCTGTTCCATGTCCCAAAACACTCAAGAGTTTTCAATTTCAGCTGAATTTTGACAAAGTCATGGTGCACCCTCAGGGATTTTGTGGTGCCCTCAATTCAAGGGGCTGTGGCCATTGCCAGCAGAGAGGAAATTTAAGTTCCTGGTTAACTTTGGAATCAGCTGTTTTCCAAACATGACAGACCTTTAAACCACTTTGACCATCTATTTGTCATTGGAAAACAAGTGCAAACTTGTGTAGAGAGGAAAGATGGTGCTTCACCCAAGGTATTGGAGAGGGAATTAGACAATACAGGTTCTTTCATCAACTCTGCTACAAAGTGCCAGTGTGATTGTACCAGCCAGTTTTGAAGTGCTTCAACTCCCCATCCATAAAATAACTTTACCAACTGCACTGGAGTGCTGAGATACTCGAAGCATTAGTGTCCGTGAGGTGTTCAGACACCACAGTGCTGAGCATTACAGAAAGGTCAATAAATGAACTCCATAAATAAAATGTTACAAAAGCCCACTCAAGTCTCTCAGCTTGAAATCATGGAATTGCTCTCATGAGTTAGTGCCTTGGAAATAAATTTAGCAAAGATTCCAGGAAAAATACAGCTGAGGCTAAGATTAAGAAATAGCAGAGAAACAATTATTATTTAGGTATTTGTACATTACTTAACAAGTTGTTTACTACTGGAAGTCTTGCAACACGCTGCATACCTCAGATGAGGAAATTAAGGTCTTTTGAGTAAAACTTTTAAAAATCAACTCAATATCTGTAGGCTAGTTTGTGAACAAAACTCTCTTGAACAAAGACTTAAATGGAAAGAGTTTGCATACGTGGCATAAAATCTCTTCAAACTTGCCTTCTTTCAGTTTATAGAAGTTTTGCTCTTGTGCTCTAAAAGCCTAAACTAGAGAATATTATTCCAAAGATCAACTGCATACGATGAATAATCAAAGGCAAAGTTGAAGAGATTCTTTTCTCAACAATTCAAAAAAATTCAATAAAGAACAATTTAGTAAAAATAATAAAAATCAGGAGACAGACTATATACATGAATGCAAAACCCAGTAATTTAGTTCCATTAGTTCACTTCAAATAGAAACTTATGGTGTGCTCGTCTATTTTGGTTTCAGACTTATCCCACCCCCAGTCCACATTTTCAAAGCTATAGTATATTCCAAATGCTAATTAACTACCATTCCTTTTAAACTCATGAATATCCCTACAAATCTGACAGTGTGGAGGTTTTACATGGAGGTAAGACTAAGAAATTACATTCTCATTAAAATGCAAACAAATCAGAAAGGCCTTACTTTAATCCCTAATACACCATTACCTGTCTCAGCAGACCATGATATCCAAGAGCAGCTAAGAACAGGAACATGTTTCTTATCTTAGTAACCCACTCATGGAGGTCTTCATTTGTGGATTTTTCAGTGTATGTAATTTCAACTTTGTTCTAATGACATCTTCTCCTTCTCTAGATTAAACTGTGGATTTTAGTCCTTCACTGTTCACTCAATTTCTAAAAAAGAATGCCACTATAGTGGTAAACAGTAATTAGCCAATTAACAATGCCACAAGATGGAAATAATCTGTTTTACCAGCTCATATATTTTTAAGAAAGTGATTCTTTACAATCATCAGTTTCAACAACAGTGAAAATTATATAATCATCACTATTTTCCACACTTACATGACACTTCTCAATATAAATCAATCTGTAATCTCTGTGGAGAGGGGACTCTGTTTTCACATACAATTCTTTTATACCTACAAAGTAAAGTCACTGATCATTTCTGCAATGCAAATAAATGATTATTCCCTCTGATCTGTAAGAAAAAAGTGTACAGGGAGCTCAAAATCTTTCCAACTCCAATATAAAATTGCAAAAGAGAATCTTGCTGTCAAATGGCAACAAGTCTACTTAACAAAAAAGGAGAGCACATCTCGCAGTTTTGAGTGGAATAATTAATGTTAAAGGGTTTTAAAGGCTTGGCTTTTTGTGGAAAAAACAGACAGAAGACAGACAAATGGGTATTTAAGGCACTCTGAATAAA
>VWZN01021057.1:414538-427899 GCA_013396955.1 Regulus satrapa | reverse complement strand
ACTATAATGCATAACCTGGTCCAGGTCTCTGGTTGGACCATTTTTATTAAAATTAGACTAGATCATAGCAGGTCCCAAAGTTTGAGTTCCCACCCCAAAGCTCAGGAATTCAATTTTTTACTTAGAAACATTTTCAGCAGTGTTTTACAAACTAACTAATACCATGAAGACAGAGAGTTACAGAGATGGTTTCAAAGTATTGTGCCAAAAATTGAAATACCCGTAGCACATTTGCGGCAAAATTTGAAATGTACATGTTCAGGCGATGGAGGCACAACTGTTCAGCTGAGAAGTTATGTATACAAACGCCACATGAATTTTTTATGATGTCCTGATCCTTTGCAACAAAATCCAAAACTACACTCATTTTAAAATTATCCTATACAACTAACATGAAGATTTGACTTTTTATGTTACCCTGGCTTATATGAGGCCAGATACAGATTCAGACCCTGCAGATCAGTAGGCAAGAAACCCAAGCATAGGTGCTTACCAGTTTTTTGAAACTATTTGAAGCTTTGAATTGGTATCTAATTCCTTCTGAAATCAATAACATTTAGGTGCCTAACCTGCTTAAGCACTTCTGAAAATCCTACTGCCTGCTTAAAATCTTGCTTTGGCTGGTCTGAAATACCTCATAAGACTGCTACATTTCCACAGCCACAATCACCATTAGCTTTACTGACTTTATGACTTTACTGACTCTGCTGAAACAGCAGGCAGTCCTTCCAAAAGGACTAAGTCAAATTGATGGGTAGGTGTGTCTTTCTGGTTCTTGTGTTTTACAAATGTATTGGTTGCTTTCTATCCAGACTTAGATAAATGAGTAACAAATTATAAGAAATGTTTTTATGATTCACTGCAGTAGCTTGCTTTTTGTGCTTTTCTCTTTTCTGATACAAGGTTAAAAGTGACTGGTAAACCTTTTAAGGTTATTGAAACTAAATTATTAACGCTGTGTTTCACCTTCCTTTTGTCCTCTTCATGGCATTTTCCCTGATTGCTTACTGCTACTCCACTCCTACAAGTTGTAAATCAAATGAAAAGCCTTTAAAGTACAAAACCATCTGATTAAAATTTTCATCCACAAGGGAACCACAGATATGACAAGACACCACATTATGCAGTTTTTACATTTAAAACATCTGACAGTCTTTTTTTTTTTCCCCCACGTGTGTGAAAATTGAGCGCTTTCATCTTTGTAAGCAACAAAAAGGATGATTCTCACTCATAAAACCCATTTGCAACCTTCAAAACATCTTTGATATTCTTCTCCATTGCATAACTGCATTTGGTGCAGTATATGCAGGCATAAAGTGCCATGGCACGTGGCTAGACTGGTCACATCCAAACTTCTCCCAGCTCTAACGTGTACAGTTCACAGGGCTGCTGAGATTACCATCAGACTCAGCACCAGATCCTTCACAGAGAGCCCACACTCCATGGGCAGTTGGAAACATAAAGGAAGACATGGTAAACTATGATCAAGGGTCTAATAAAAACCTGTAGTGAATATTTCTGAGGGAAAACACATACCTTTAAGGAATGAAGTCTGTCTAGAAGGAAGTAAAATCTAATTTACATTTTAGTGAGGTTTCTAAAGCAATTCCTGTCTTAGATAAGATACGGGTTTATTTGACAGCACACTTCTGAAAAGTTGGCAAACAACAACTTTCTTAATGCTGCTTTTCAGCAGCAGAGTATAGGACAATCCATCACCAAGTTTTCAAGATCTGAGCTCCTGATACTCCAAAAGAGAATAAACCAAGTGAATTTCTGCATTTCAGTTTTCATTGGATTTCATAGCTGCTACACATTTATGGTCTGCTAGGCTGGCACACAGTTACTGAACATATGCCACAGCAGCAAGAGGTTTGTTTGTCCAGCAGTGGAATCCCTGCACTAGAGTTAAAACATCAGCCTGAACAGGCTTTGAATAAAGACATCACAATATTTAGTATCTGGTTACATATCAATGTATGTTGGAGACATGAAGTTTCAGGAAAGCACTGAGATCTCATTCAACAGTAGCACTGTCTGCTGGGCCAGCTCCTCATTTTTTTCATGCATGCAATGTATGAACAAGGTATCCTGTAAGCCAATTGTTACAGATCCAAACTGAGTATTTGGTGCATTAAGTTAAGAGCCAAAAGCACAGAAATGCCCCTTCCTAATCCCAAGGCATGTAATGTGTGCATTGCTCTTCTAGGGAACAAGGTCAGTGACAGGACATTGAGAGCTCTGTCAGGAAAGGATGCTGAGCAGGAAAACCTTGTGTGGCAAGCTTCAGGAAAGTATCCCAAGAGCTCCAGGAGAATCACTGAAATGACTACCTGAGATAGCACATTTGTGTCAATAATGCTAATCACAAGAGATTCCCTCATGAGGAAAGGGTCTAAAAGATATTTGTTTTCCTTTATTTAGGATGTAAGGTTCCATTCAGTGTTTCATACAGAAGAAAAGTATTATTCTCAGCAGGAGTGGAAAGCACTGAGGGCAAACTTTACCTGGGAAAGCACAGGGTGCTGAGATGGGCAGAGGGGACTAATCTGGGAGCAATGGCTGACATGAGTGACTGGATCTCTGAGCCAGAAGACAGCAACGTATGGGCATTTGTGCAGTATTTGATCTGGCACTCTCGCTTTTCCCTACAGATTAAAATCTGTATTGCCATTTCCTACTGGCAAGATTTTCTCATGGAAACCTGAGCAAGCTGCATACAGAATGAAGGAGCTCTTAGGGCTTGTATTTATTGAACAACTTGTTTTCTCAGATGTCAGTTTTTCTTTCTTTCCCCCCACCTTTTTCTTCCTGCCTTTGTTTTGGTGTTCAGACACCTAGACTCTCACAATCAATCACAGCAAACTAGCTCCCATAAACCTGCTTAGAGGAAAACAATTTCTTCCTCAGGTCTCCAACCCATTCCCTAGAAACCAGCTGCTTCTCTAAATATACAAGGCAACAGCACCTGAAAAACTGAGTACGACATTATATGACAGAGAAATCATTTCAGCTCTGCCATCCTATGGCTTTGTAGAATTGGGATTCATGTAATAAAAGATAAGAGTTCAAACAATTTGGAGATCCATTTATACAATATACATTAAAAGAGTCACCAGCCAGAATAAAAAAAAGGAAAGGGCATAAACAGCTGGGAATCCTCTGCAAGGCCTCATACGCTTCAGGGAAAGATTCTTAAGTCTCTTCCTCTGTTCCAGAGAATTTTTTTTGTTCTACAGTGGCACAGTTGTGACAAAGGAAGAGATGAGGCACAAAAAGGTGAAAAACAATTTCCCATCTTTCATTTGGTAAATGCTGCTGT
Organism: Regulus satrapa; assembly: GCA_013396955.1. Classification (NCBI taxonomy): domain Eukaryota; kingdom Metazoa; phylum Chordata; class Aves; order Passeriformes; family Regulidae; genus Regulus; species Regulus satrapa. The sequence goes on along the minus strand of VWZN01021057.1, from coordinate 424,577 downwards.
ACCCACTCTGGTGTCAGATGATGAGCTTGGCTCCCCTTTGTTTCAGCAGCCACCGCAACACATTGTGCAAGGCCTCCAGCTGAGTCAGTGCTCGCCCGCTGTGCTCCGCGCACACAGATGGGAGTAGGCACAGAAATGTCAAGCTACTTGGATTAGCTCGGCTTTGGTCACGCACAGAAGCGGAGCTCAGGGCACCAAACAATCCTAAATTAAACATGAAGCCTCCTCCCCAGTCCAGGCACCTCGTTTTTCAGGCATTAGTCATTAAGGAACTTTCAAGCTGGTAGGTCTTGCTGTGGCTTTAAGTGCTTGCTTTCACAGCTCTACATCCTGGCAGAAATGGTACCTTGCCCTGGCAATGAGATAAAGCCATCACATAAAAAAATGTGCTATGACGTTTTAAGTTTTTCAATCACTTGGAATGCATGCGTGTAGTTAACTTTTGCTGTTATTGTTGCCAACCTCCTTGAGGGAAAAGCAATCTTTCTATTCCTCTCATTCTATGTATGGCATCTTTTTTGTCTGACATATTTCAGTAATTGGGCATGTTTATTCCTCAGCTAGTTCTAACACAATCAGTAGAGGCTGAATTTTGAATCTATGAGAGCAAGCTGGCAAGTGCCATGGAAAAAAATTAACATTTCCAACAGTATGCAACACATGGATGAATGTTACTCAGCCTGATGGGATGCACAATTTTTAAATCTCATACAAATATCTGTGTATTATTCTTCTACTTCTCACTGTGAACAGTCTGGTCTTGGTTGAAGGCTATTTGCAGTTCAGACTTTTTCTTCAGCATTTTCTCCTGCCTTTTCTACCTGCTATAACACACATTACTGGCTCTCACTCTCTACAGAGACTTGTTTCACTGCTTTCCTTTCCATTTTCTTTGTACTTATTCTGTCCCTGGTCTTCTCTCTGACTGCAGACAAAAAGCTGGTCCAGTTCTTCCTCTATACACAATCTATAGGAACAGGAAGTACAAACAGCTGAGAATTTGCCAGTTTTACCTTTTGAACAGAGATAAAGCAATAGCCTTTTGCACTATACTTCTGTTTGTCCATGCTACACCACAGATCAGCTACAAAAGCAGGCCTTCTCAACCAGGTATTATAAAAAAGTTCCACCCCAAATTCTCCTATTGCAAATTTCCAACTGAATATGAGGGTTGCATCATAGACTAAAGATGTCACCGTGCTTGGAGTGCTCAAACATGAAAAACAGCAGAAAGGGCAGTACTACCATGGTGTTGGCATATTTTTTCTTTTTACCACTTTTAGCCCAAACCTTCAGGATCCTCCTTGTTCCTCACCCAGCTATCACAGGCAAAGGATACATAGGAGACACTCAAACATGGAACAAAATTACTTAAGAGAGCCCTACCATATTGCTGAACAGCAGTTCATTGTTGCCTTGCCTTGGATAGTTTTAGGTCTTTATTTTACTCAAAGATCTCTTACTTACCAATGTCCTGACCTTGGCATCTGTGCTACTCTCTTAAAGCTAATGTGATCTGCTCACACAAAGCAGACTATTGCCAAGGAGCATAAGCAGCCCTAGTGATGTCACGGAACTCATTAAAGATATAGTTGACTTCTTGCCCCTAGAAAACCTAATTATTAAATGTAACCTTAGCTGAAAACAGTAGTGGTTGTTGATAAGCAAAGTAAAACAAAAGGTGTTTTGTTCAAACATAAATATAGTGCTTGACCAATAAATAGGAGTTCCTGCTTTATAACTGTGGCAAACTGTAGTTAACCATGAAATTCCTGAGATAATTGATATTAAAAAAAAGAACAGAGTATTCTGAAATACAATCACGTGCATAGTTTGAAAATCTAATTCCTAATGCAATTCATAACATTAACACCAGGTCTAGAAAACTTAGTAGTTCATTTTAATAAACAGAAAATGCTGCACATTGTCACTCTGAGGACCCATTAGGAAGCTAACCCTGATGTAAAACTGCTATAATCTATCTTCTGAGAATTATTTTAAAATACACCTTTTACAGCCAATGTAAAACATAATAACTGTGTTGTAAACGTGACTGCTATATTTATTTGTTGCTATAGCTATGGATTGCAAATTTAGAAAGGAAAAATTCACTTCAAATACTATCACAGACAATAAGAGCCTTATGCTTTTACACAATATTAAACATGCCACCTCCCACTGGTGATATATAAATCACAGCACTGTTAAATCAGCTTCTTTCTTCAAGCAAACTTAAGTCTTGAAATTGTTAAGATTTTTTTTGTAAGACATGATGTTCCTATTTTATCTATTTTTATCTATCAAAGGGCCAAAAACAACTGATGATTTATGTGTCCCTGCAGTCCCTGCATAAAATTTACACAAACAGCTAAATCAAAGAAACCAATACCCTTAAAATAAAAGCAACTAATGGAACTATTGAAAAAATGAGTTGTTAAGTGAATATTCTCAAGGGTCAAGACACGGTCTTAAGACCGGAATATGCCTAGAATATTTACAGACATCTTTCCCTGTCCTCTGTCTTTATAAAATGACTGCAAGACAAGGCTCTCTAAACACTAACAGGCTACACTGAACAGAATGTGCAAGTCTATCCACTGAAGGCACAAATAATTTCAAGGGGATTGGTGCATCTTTGCAGGTATTGTGCTGTCTTTTAAAATAACCCAGATACAGTCATCCTCAAAAAATCAGGTGGCTCACATGCATTTTAGTATGCAAAAGTTTTCTTAGGATGAGGATGAATATTCTATTATTTGAGGCATTCAATTCTAAGTTGGTAAAAGCTACCCGGATAATAATGCTATTGAGAACAATGCTGCAGACAACATTCATCTGTCACAGAAACGAATACAATCCCCTCAAATTTCCTTGTAGGTATTGCAGCCTCATTTTGTACAATTTTCTCTCATCCTTGCTGCATGCTTCAGGATTTCATGAGAAATCTTTGCATGAAGTCTGTTCAACCTCCATGTAGAAGCTACCATCACTCTAGGTTTGAAGACTATCTGCTGAAGGCATTGAGGAATCAGTGTGAAAATATGACTTCTCAGACCAAAATTATTCAAAAAGAAAAGAATATTCATATACATCATATGTAAAATTTTAACACACAGGAAAATAACACTAAAATATATGTGGATGGCTTTAAAAAACAGCAGTGAAAGTAGAAAGTAACCAGGGGGAAGTAGTTTTAAGGGAAGTAAAATCATATACACAACATATGTGAGCTCCAAAATTCTCTTTCCCTCCCTTTTTTTTCNCTTTTTTTTTTTTTTTTTTTTTTTTGAGGTGGCATGTGTGAGAGAGGATATCTGAGAGATGTCAAGGTCAAATCACAGAGCCTTTAGAGTTAATATAAACTATTACAGCACTCTACATGTATGTGTCACAAAAAATGCATGTGCTTTTAAACTAGTAACCACAGATTACAGGCTGGCTTCCTGTGACTTTCCAAACATATGGTCAGAAGTGAGGATGGAAGAAAGCATTTTTCTGTGATCTGTCATTGATCTGAGAATGTAATCTTTGTTTTATTTGTCATAGCTTGCGACAGTAATGAGCTGAATAGAATATTTTAAGAATATTTTAAAGGGTTAAGCTTTTGAAATTAGCAGATTCAGGAAAGGGCACAGTAACATCTTAACCCTTAACAAGTCAGTAGACACTGCACATATCTGAAGGCCTTACTGTTTATGGTCTTTCTTAATAAAAAAAAAAAAAAAGGTATGAATCTCAAAGCACTAATTTTAATGTCAGGTTTGGCATCATTGCTGTACAATTATCTAATGCCTAATATGCCCTTGAACGAACAAAATGTATCACATAATCACACCCCGTAATTACAAAACACATATAATCCCTATTTATATACTCACATTCTTCAGTATAAAATATGCTATTATAATCTTCCACTAAGTGAACTTTGCTAAAAATTTTAACTATCTGATGTTTTTCCTTCTCCCTCATTCTGGCTTTACTCTTTCTTCTGACTCAGCCTAACTATAAACAGCAAGGGGTTAAAATTAATTATTTGCTATACAGTTACACCAAACACACTGTGGCTTGAACGACCTGGAACTTCTCCAATATCCATTTAAAATTGAACATAGCAAGGTCTAGGCAAAATAATTTTTAAAAAATAGGCTCATTCAGGTCTCCCTGAGCCTACCATGAACACAGGGAAGTGTGTATCAATAAATTTACGCAAAGTGGTAAATTTACTGCTCAATTTTTCAGCATCTTTTCCTCTCCAGAAAGCTCTTCTTGCCTGGAGTCAGGTACCCTCACAGATGTAGCTGATACACCATGTCTGATCTTCAAAATACACTGACAATACGTTCATTGCTCTCTTGCAGCACCCCATATAACACTCTGCCCACTGCCATATAAGAAATATATTTTATGTCTGCTTTTGCCAATGATACTGCAAGGCAGAGTGCAAATTAACTGAAACAGAAATATAATTTTATAAGAAATTATTATAATGGTTGGAAAAATTGTATTTTTATAAAGTGGATCACAATGTCCTAACTTCAAAACTAAAAGATGGCATAAAAGAGATTGAGTTACTTAAACATTTCTATAGGCAGTGGTTTGTATGTTAATGCAAGGAATGTGGTTATGTTTTTCAACAACTAGAGATGAAAAAGAAATCTGTCTAATCCTGTAAAATAAACAGTTTTAAATGTCAAGACTCTGACCACTGAATTCTTGCCAGGTAACTTAATCCCATTGCTTTTCAAATTAAAAATGGAATTTGAACTACTGCTGCTCTGCTCTAAACAACACTATTTCAAACAGAGGAGCAGAGGAAACAAAGCAATTACAGTAAAAGAATAAAACCATGTCAGCTACATTCACAGTAGTTTTGTGCAGCTACACCATGGACACTGCCAATCCTGAGCAGAAGCCAGGTGTGCAACTAGGAACATCTGCTCTGCCTGAGCAACCCAGGTTCAGCAAAAGGTGTCCAAAATCTTCCTTTTAGGTCTCATCCCATTAGGGTCACTGACATTGCTTGGGCTGCCCTTCTCTGTCTGGAGCATCAATAACCTCCTCATCCTGCTGGGAGCTTTATTCTAGTCATTCTCTCAAAGCTGAACCTCATATTTTCATTTTACTGCTATCGTGCTCTATCAGTAGCTTCAAATATCAGAAGAGTCATGATTAGTTACTACACTATTTCTTACCATGTGATTTAATTTTCTCTTCTTATCTCATCCTCTTTCCCAAATGCTAAGAACACCTTTTGTTCACCTTGGATAAACACATGTCTGTATGTATTAATCTTGGTCTAGTGATATTTGCACACTATGCAGTTAACATTTTCCAAAGATGAGACCTCCTCTTAGGCACCAAATTTAAAACACAGAAAACCTCAGGTACGTGTTTCAAAATCATAGACAATAATTGAAAATAAGATATAGTAGATTATATAAAATGGATGTCAGCCCAAATTTAAGTACCTAAACTGGAAAATGTTGTTCTAAACATGGAGTTCTTAAACTGAAATGTTGAAACAAGCCTTATAAGATGGCTATTTTGTCAATAGCAGTAATGAGAGAGAATGAATCACAGGCTCGCTGAATATTCTCAGTTGGAAAAGATCCACAAGGATCACTGAGTCCAACTCTTATGTGAATGGCCTGTACAGGGATCAAGGCCACAACTTTGGTATTACTGACATCCTGCTCAAACAAACTGAGCTGATCATCCCTACCAAAATTCTATCAAAAACCCACAAAACTCTACAGGATTTAAAACAGTATTACTTTGTATTTTACTTAATGGTCAGCTATTTCAAATACTTTGTTATCAAATATCATGTAACTATGACAGAAAGAAGCCAGGTCTGACTCCTGACTGTGAAGCTCTTTATATCATTCTAGGTTTGAAGGGGGAAAGGCACAGCATGACATGCATCCATCTTAAACTCCCAGTTGACAAAAAGGTGATGCCACCCAAGTAAACAGACTTATCTGTTTGTGCCCCTTCCGTGGGCACTTCTTCCCTATCCCACACCCATGCTCATAAAGTAACCCCATTTTCATCTAAGTCCAGCTCTGGTAATCACCAAGCACTTTGTGAGGCCAGTGATGCCTCAGGCTCAGCAGAAAATGATCCTGGGTAGCAAAGAGAGTTTTCTGTGCAGCCAGTAAGCAGATCAGCAAACGGGACTGTGATTCCCAAACTGCCACTGAGATGAAGCCAGACCATCAGAAATGGAGGAAACTGGAAAGGCAGCAAAACATTCCTCTTTTTGGTGGCTGAGACACCACAGCAGCCCAGTTGTCTACAGAAGCAGAGCACCAGAGCTCTGGGCAAGGGAAGCGGTTCTGTATGGAAATATTAACATCAGTAGTGATGTTCTCAGGTTCACTTTATCAACAACATAATATTTCTGTATACAAAATTCTTTAGCAACTTGGAAAAACTGCAAAATCAAGAAAACCTCTAAAATTGCTGCCGTCAAGAAACTTTGCAAGTTAACAAGCTTTTCCAGCAAAGTATCTAAGATTCTGAATAAAATATTTATTGCTGAAATTTTGTGCTGAAAAGAGAAAATCACAAAATAAATGAAATGACATGGACAAAACCTCTCAGAAATGTAGCAACTACCAGTGTATCTCTAAACCAGTATAGAATTCCCCCTTCTGTCTGTTTGGAAGACTTTAAGCTAGCAAACTTGTGATCACTCAGCTAAAGCCAAATGAATTCATGGGCACATTTTTCAAAATCTGATATCCTAGAAGTCTGCACATATGGATGCAACACAAATAATTAAAATTAAAGAAAAAAAACACCCTCGGGTCATAAAAGAGTCTTGAGAGAGAAAGACAGAGTGACACTGTAACAACAACAACAACAACTACTGCAAGCTAGAATATCTACATCCACAGCCATTTACATTTTAAAAGCAATGCATATTCATATTCCCTAAGCAATGTCCCTCTGCTCTTCCAAAGTCAAAGGAACTCTTCTCTAAGCGGATAAAATCTTTCTCACTATGTTTTTCAGCAGCTGTCTTTGCTGGTTTCTAATCAAAGCTCATGATAACTGGCTTTGGCAACAGACTGTACTTTCCCAGATGAGTAAGCAAACAAAGAGTTTATTTTTCCCCCTCTTCCACAGAACTTGAGATGCATTTTCTGTCTTAAGAGAGAATTGATGACTTCCATAATCTGGTCAACACCTCAAATACATTTAATGAAGGAACATCACGGGTCTGTGGTATTTGTATACTTCAAAATGTGGACAGCTACAAGGCAAAGATAAATGCCAGCCTGGAAAACAAAAATTCAAACTGCAGCAATTTATAAGAGTAGAAAATAAGAAACCTTTAGGCAATAATTTATTTAGATTTGACTGAGAAACAGACACAAGAAAATAAAGTAAATTGACATATCATAAAAAATCTTCACTTGGGTTATTCTTACGTATTCTTTAAATTGGGGGGGGGGGGGGGGAAGCTCATCACAACATTCACTGAAAGATATTGATTTAGAAGGCAGAGCCTGAGGGATGTCAAACTAGAAAATCACTATAATCAACTACAAAGGAAATTCATCATGACAAAAAAGGAAGTAGGTGGATAAGCAAAACCCATGAAAGAAAAATATCATTGCCTGCTGTTAGATACCCAATTAAAAAAAATATTTAAAGTGAATGTTAAAATTATTCCTATTCATTTACTGTGAGAAAACTAATATATAGATACCAATACATTAGAGTTAGAGGATGCACTGTCTTGAAGAGACATTGCAGAGTTCCATGAGCAAATGTATCTTGCCACTGTGTCAAAAGACAAATTTTAGGTTAAAGATTAAAAATATGAATATTTAAACATATAGAACTTATATTTCGTAGAAAGACTGCATAAAAGGGGAGAAAATATATGCTAAACCCACAATTCTAATTTACTTCTCTATAATGAAACAGAAGAGTATTGAATAAATTCCAGCAGAAGCCAGCATGTTGATAATTGACAAAGCAGACAACTTCAAACACCCTACAACAAGAAAGATTAAGTTTAATATGTCTCAAATGTGTGGGTTTAAAACAATTTCATTCAACATTTGTTCTCAGTCTTGAATAGGAGAGGAGGAAGAGGGGAGATTAAACGGCAGGTGAATTGAATGTTTCTTTTGATGATAATAAAATCTAGAGCACCGATGGAATGTAATTTAATCTAAACCAACACAAACCATTTTGTGTGTGACCCAGGCCTGATCCTGCAGTGCAATCTGGAAGCAAGAACAGCAACACACCCAGCTCAAAGCCACACTCTGCACATGGGATGTGTTCAGCACTGGGATTCCAACGCAGCCTTCACACACCAATCTGACAGCAAATTCAGGGAGAAAGATTCAGATGTGGTTGATGTTTTTGAATGCCCTGCTTTTTCTCATGTTTGACTTGAGAATATCTTGACACAGGAAGTATTGCAAGCAGTTGAAAATGAGGGTAGAGAAGTTAAATATGAAGCAGTCAGAAAACTGAAGTGAACATTATTTGGCCAGAAAAATTTAGTATACAAGCTGCATAATTCACATTCCCTTCCATGACCCTAAACTGTGCTACACTAAGCAGTAAGTGAGGTGCCACAGCTGCTGAAATAGGTAGCCAACCCCGAAGTCCATCTTCATCTTCTGCCACCTATCTTCATTCGTGATTTAATAAAAACACCCCACCCACCATCCCCAAGAATAAAACTTGTGAGTCTTTGCATGGTAACTACATGCAGTTCTAGGGCATTGTTTTTTCACCACTGTCAGTCAAGAGGACATTGTCTCAGATTTAAATGGCAATTTTATGGGTATCTGGAGTCAGACAGAGAGTGGGATTCACCTAATAAAATGAAGACATCTGTGTCACTCAGTCAGCTAAGATACATAAGATTTTTAGATTAACGGTTGGACTTGGCGATTCCTATTTGTTTCACAAAGTGCCTGCAAATGAATTCAAGAAGTCAGTGAGGCAGTGAGCTACATATGTAAATGAGTTCACAAAACTACAGATTTCTTATTTAGGCCTTTTTTTTTTTTTTTTTAAACCTAATTTTTTACCACCTTAAACAACAAAACCAGTTGGATTGGATCACAGAAAAGGTCCATCTGCCTCATGCCTTGTAACAGCAAATATCCAGGGAGGAGTACAAATGTACAAAGAAAGCTGTCTGATACACTCCTCCCATCAATGCCATGTGCATTACTGGCTCGGTGTTTTTTGTTGAGGCAGGGATTCCAGCACACAGGGCTCCCGTAGCAATTGTCTGTGCAATGCTTCAGAGCAGCAAAGCACGTTACAAGTGCTAAGCATGACTATTCAATGTGTTCACTTTTATTAGAGATTTGATGATGAAATGTTCAGATTTAATATGCCTATTACTTGTATGAGCACAAAATAATTCATCCAAAGCTTGAAGCCTATTAGCTGCCAACTAGTCTACCAATTTACATGATTTTCTGATTAAAAGCACCCTGAAGATCACTGCAGTAATAATGAGGTGTTTCTTAAAGAAGCCAAAGCAATATACTTATTTTTAAATATTTATTATAACAGCAGTTTAAATATAGCAGTTATACTTTTCTTTTTCAGACACACAAGAAGTAAACATTTGCCTTTCTGGCAAAGCTACTTTTGTGCAAATTTTCAAAGCATTAGCTTTGAACTTCCAACTTCCCATAACATTTTGAGCTTATGTTAAGGCAAGGTAATTTTCTATATTTTGAACTGTTTAGCACAAAGGATCATGCTATCATCTCTAACAGTTCTCCTTTTCTTTTCTGCTCCTCTTAGTCCTAGCAAAACATTCTCTCAGACTTCTATGTAAATACTACCAGTAAATAGCAATAATACTAACAGTATTATTAATGATAAAACATTATTAATAACATAACATCATGCCACAGAAAATTATTTTACCAGGACAAATATTCCTCAAAAAATCACATAATCTCACATGACTAGCAGAAAAATAATAATGTTTTTATTAAAAAAAAAAAAAAAAAAAAAAAAAAAAAAAAACAAACCAAAA
>VWZN01021057.1:404421-414520 GCA_013396955.1 Regulus satrapa | reverse complement strand
CAACCAAAAAACCAACAACGACAAAAAAGGAGTCAAATCAGTAAGTTTACACTGGGGCCTCTACAAAATACCACATCATAGACAACACAAAAATGCGCCTTGAATTCAAATGTTTTTCCGTGGCTGAAAGAGGCCTGAAAGTCCTGTTCTCATAAAAATGAGCTTCACCTGGTTATACCAATCTCATGTGACCATAAAGATGTCCTGATATTGGAGAAACCCACAGTCTTGACAAGCAATCTACTTCCTGTGCTTCATCCTCTTTATCACTAGACAAAAATATATTCCCTGTAAATCCAGTATTTTTGTCCCATGCACTGCAAACACGGAGAATAAACTATTTCCTTCTTTTGAGAAACCTACATCACATCAGAGGGCTCTCAGAGTTTGACTGCAGTAAAGATCACCCCCTGGAAAGATGTGTATCCTTTTGAAAATCAGTTATGAAACACCTTTCCATTAATAATTATTGCCTATGAAGTTAAACAACATCTGTTATCACACTCTCATGTTAAGTAAGTCCTCTGCTATGCTAGCACTGCCAACATAAAATTTTAAAAATGTTTCACTTATTGAGCCAATTATAATAATCAAGTGAGAAAAAATCCATTACTAATATTAAAATAATCTATGATTGCATTTTAAGGGATTGACTACATAATGCCATGACTTCTTAAGCAATATTACTGTTTCTGGAATATCAACATTCTTATATGCTTTTCCAAATTATTCTTTGAACAATGTCTCCCCTAATCTATCATATACTATAATATACATAAAGGAAACATCTTATAGTTCTAAGATTCTCAAAATACTTTATAAAACTGGTTCTTATCTTGCTTGCATAAATGGTATTAATGGAACATGCAAAAGTAGATGACTGTATACAATTGCTAGTTTGTCCCTGAAAGGCAAATTCTTCTCTAGCAGCCAAATTAGAGCTATCACATACAAATGAAATTGCTGAGGAAATGTCTGTAAGCAACATTTACTTTTAAAATTCAACTTCAAGTGTGTAAAGATTGCACAGGAGAGTTTACTCAAAAGCTGAAAAGAGAATTATTCAACAATTCAGGCATTATTTTCACTGAACCATATAAAATTTCATAGTACAATATGGAAAAAATACCTTCCTTAAAAATGAACCCCCAGTTATTTATCAAATTTGTAATCTTATCTATAGTCATATTTAAATAACCATCAAAAAGAGACAGCAAGTTAGAGATAACAAACATCCACACATTTAAGTCACCTTACAAGAAAAAAATAAGCTTTGAAACAGGAAAAAGGCAATATCTGAGTCTCCAGAAGAATACAAGCTTAGAAACATTCTAAAACTGGCCAGATTCAGTGAGCTAAATCTTCACTGCTTTTTGTCTTGCATATATTCTTGCCCCAGAAAACACTTTATGATGAGAGAGATGCAAATGAAAGCTCCAAGTACTTGATTATTATAATCCGATAAACTAATTCCTTTACATATTATTTGTTTTACATACAAATATTTTAAATTTACATGTATTTAAATCCTGTAACATTTAAGAACACTGGAGTATTTGGAAGCACACAATAGCCGTCCAGACACTGTCAAATTCAGACACAATACTTTGCCTTTTTATGACCAGAAACGAGGACAGACACTGATCTAACCAACAGGAAAGGGCAGGAAGGAGCAGAGGTTTGAAGCTTGATTTTGCATGTATATGAATCAGGTTTCACTTTCCCCCTGACTACTGTAATTGTAGCTAAAAGTCACTTGGTGAGTGTCTCCAACTTAGATGCCTAAACATGGAAATCTAAGTGTCATTTTAGTGACCCAAAGACTTATTTCTATTTAAATGGCAAATCTGAAACAGACCTACAGCAGCCGCAGACCCTTCTTGACTGGAGCTTTAGGCTGGATTTGTGACCTTTAGGACATCCAAAGTTGCTCCAAATATTTACATTTAGGCATTGCATCTGCCTTTCATGGGATATTCACACATCTAATTTTCAGTACATGTGTTATGAAAATGAGATATCCCAGACATTAGAGCAAGGCATGTTTCCAGAGTGCTTTGATTTTCCCTGTGGAAGTATCTCTACCCATGCACTATATAGATTTCTCTCTCTTAATACCTATACTGTGCATGAACATCCTCCTTAGTGCTTCCATTTAATGACAGTATCAAGTCAGTAAAGGCAGATGCAAAAGTGATGCTGATTCACCACAACATCAGGATTACAGAACATCATCAGGGCAAACCTGACAATGCCCTGGAGAACTACGGATGGCCAAGCCTTCACTGAATGGACCTTCATTTGAACCATGGCCAGAGAGCAAGCTTGGTTGGCTCTGGACTTTAAGAGTTCATATCAACTTGGTAACTAAATGACCTCAGGGCAGGATTAATATGTATGGGTAGGGAGCATTTGCAACTCTGCCTAAAGCTATCTCACTCGGATGCTCTGCATTGCCCTCCTGAGAATACTAGCTCTCTCCTCTGGCTATACAGATAGCTTGGCTTTCTAATTTAGGCATGAATAAGGTCCTTTTGAAAGCTTTGACTTATAGTTTTGTCGAGCCTGTGTAGCTTTGGCTGAGACAGGTGCCGACAAATTTAGGCCCAATGGAACCACATTAAACCGGAGTATTTCAGAGATATCCATTCATCCTCCAGGAGCTAAGCCTAGAATTTAGAATGAAAAATTTTGGATTTACACATACCAGTGGCATTTCTTTAAGTTCTCTACATTTCACAAACATTTCTCTTTAACTCAAATTTTCTAATTTGACAGCTAGATCCAAAAACCATCAGAACTATCTTAATGCTTTTAACACTCTTAAGTGCAGTATGAAAGCTCAGTTCACTGAACCATCAAATAATATGACATAAGACCTAGCCCTGTTANGTTTGGATAGAAGTGTGTTAGATTACACGGTGAAAAATTTAGAGTTTAAGGTTTCAGGATATGGTTAGAGAGAGAGAGAGAGATAGAGAGAGAGAGAGAGAGGCATATGTAATCCATTGTACATTCAGCTTGTCAAAATGTTTTAATTATTCAGTCAGAACAGTATGACTGCATGAATCATTTCAGTGTTCACCACAGAACAAGTTGGAAATTGGTCTTGATGAAAAAACTGCATAGGAATTTTTAAAACTTTTTTTTTATTACTTTTAAATAAAATGTGAGGCATAAGGAAGGAAGGAAGGTATAAGCAGGTAGAAGTCAGGTCTAGGACTGCTCAGAAAACATAATTTTTTCTGTCCCCTCTGCTAAGCCCTTTCTAGTTCAGATAATGTTTCTATTCTGCTGCAGGCTTCTCTCAGGAAATTAATTTCTTAGCTTGATGTCACCTAAGGACATCCAAATGAACTACCTACCATCTCTGTTGCCTCTTTCCTTTCTAATGCTGTGTTACATCTTAACAGTTCACATAACAACTGTAAGACAGACAACCTGATCTTATTATAAACTCTAAAAAATACTGCACCACACTCCATGGAGTTGTACAAATAAAAGTAAGATAATATCACTCTTGAGGAATTTTTGTGCTCTAAATGTACTCTTTCACAGGACAATGTACTGGGAAAAAGTGAAGGTTTTGGTCAACAGAAAACCAGACTGGAGGAAGACTGATTTCCTCTCATTTTCATTCTTTTACAGGATAGTCTTGATTTCATTCCCTTCATAATATTTCCACCCCTAATGTTGCAGGAGGAAAAGTGATGGATATTGTCTAGAGGGGATAATTGCAGAAGATATTTTGCATAACAGGGTGAGATACTAAACTATTAGACAAAGTTCCTTCTTATCTGGTATGTTTGCAGAGGAATGCATGGAACAGAAATCCCTTAAAGTACATTAAGCTTGACAGTTGTCTTTCCTCTGTTGTGAGTTGGGCACACATGACCTCTGTGAGAAAAGGATCCGGGCTGCCACTCACTCTCATTTTAATGGCAGGTCAAGCTGGACTTTCTCCAGTGTCTACTGAATTTGCAGTGAGATATTCTGAAGAAGTTTTGCTTTTCACTCAGTTTTTCAAATTAATTCAATATAGTGTAAAGTGAGAGTTTATGATCCCAGAGAGAGATATACCATACAGACTAGCACAGCATAAGAAGCATCAGGATAGGATTTCCAACATCCATCATTGTCTCAACTCTGAGCCAAAGGGACTATTTCCTGATCAAAAGCCCTCATATTTTTCATTCTTTGCTCTTCTTTTGTTAACAGGAGGCCCAGACAAACAGAAGCAAATAGAAATTCTATTTTGCTGTTCATGCAAACCTGTTTACAAAATGCCTCCCATAGGCTGCTTTCCATCAGCCCTGCGATTTCATTTAATCCATGCAGTCCTGAAAAAGGATCAACTTAGGCAATTAGACAAGGATGTGGGCTCTGAGGGATAATTGGATGGTTCGCGTGCAATAAACTTCTTGCACGGTTTCTTCACTTTTTTCTTTTAGTTTCTTTGCTCATCCCTTTGTTTCTCATCATTAATTTTTTTAATCAAGTTTGCAACACCCTTGCAGTTACAGCAAGACAGTAATGTGACCAAGCAGCAAGAACCTGAACACCTACATTGCAGCTCCTGCTGTTTTATGCCTCTTTAAATTGTTCTGATGCGGTATCAAATGGGATGCAGCAGTCAAGGCTTCATTTTTGTATCTGCAGCACTGCTGAAGATGAAGGGTGGGAATGAATGAACTCAGATATCTTTGCCTAATCACAGGTGAATCCTGGAAGAAAGTTCATATGGGGGGGGAAAAGTATCACAGCAGAATTTAATTGGTTGTATTCTAATGAATTGTGTGTGAATTATGTCATAGCCAAGGACCATACCAACACACATTAAGGATTGCTGAAATGTAATTATTACCTTTCTTTACCCCCTATAACCATCTTCATCCTACCCTCTTGTCATCTAGGTTCAAAGCCTAGGTGCTCTTTTTGCCTTGGGCACACAAACTCATTCTCATTCTTAGTCCTCAGCCTGATGGTTCTGACTTTCATTTCCTCCTATTTTGACATGTTCCTCTCACATCAACCACTTCCCTAGTGTCATCCTTCTTAATATTGTATTTATTTGCTGTATAAAATTGCCTTCCTCTGGTCACGTGAGTTTAAACTTCTCTTAGATCTTTTATTTCCTATACACTAGCATAATTTGTCAGACTAGATACACAGCAATTTAAAATCACATACAAACTTCAACATTTCTCTCTAACATTACAATATAATTCTCTTTTATAATAAATTCCAGTGAAATATTAGCTATCATTATGCTATCGACCATAAAAACCAGTAAAAACAAAAAATAAAAATCTAATGTTACACTGCCTGGATTGAGTGCTAGGTTGTGTACCCAGCTGCTGAATGTGCAAAAGTCCTTTTCCATGCTTGTCTGTGAGGAATAAAATACTGCAGCCACAACTACCAAGACTTGACTGAATCTAAAGGAATGAGTTCTCCTTGATGTCCTCATTCAGTTTCACATGACAGACAAACACAATGTCCTGTAGACCTCCTGTGAAAAGATGCTCAGGTAACTCTGACAGGCATAATATGAAATCAGAACAGATTGCAGAACCTTATGAAATGCTGTAGGCTTCTTACAAATGAAAAACACCTATCAAAAACAAGGTGAAGAGCAGAACAAAATTAATTTCTCCTCCTACTAGAAGAGAGATGTATGTATTCAAGATATAGGTACCTTCAGATGAAAGTGTGGAGGATTTTAAGACAGCATAAATACTTGACTGAGAAAGAAAGGGAAAACCACTTTTCAGAGTTCTTGAATGACTTGAGGCAGCTCTGCTCTCAGTATTCCCTCACTGAAGAGGTTTGAGTAGCTCAGGCAGAATGATGAAGGATGTGACTGTTGAGTTGCTTGAAATGGCACTCCTGTGCTCTACCCAGAGAATATAAATTGACTGAAGATGGAATAATGAAATAAGAGGGTGAAATATGAAAAATATGACTAAACTGAGCACACAAAACAGAGTGATAATGCATTTGTCGACAAACAAAGAAGAAAAGGAAGATAGTAACACTTTGTATCTTTTTCTGGTGAGACATGGTGATAGCTGAGCTTGCTTTGTTCAGTTCTCAGCAGCAGTTAACTTGCTGTTTTGTGACTGAGGAACACACATCAAAGTAATTGTTTCCTCCTTTCTTAGTATCTCAAGGGAACTCTCAGATAGGTACTGTGAATCTCAGATGGTTTATGTCTTTCTGTTGTAGACTTAGTACATTCAAGAGAACATGGAGGCAATAAAACAAAAAAATAGATTAAATATCAGGCAACTGTCTGCTCAAACAAGAGCTCTAAGACAAAGAGCCCACACCATGCTGTTGAACACACCCCATTTCAAGGCGCACTATGCAAGTGACAGAATATGCCACAGTAAGAACCGATTCTGTGTACAGAGAAGATCAGACCAAGTTACTAGCAAGGTCTTCTCTGTGATTCTGTAGAAAATAGTTTCTGGAAGAGGCAGTTCTCACAAGCACACAGGTGTTAACCTTGCTGTGGCTGTGTTCTAGCCCAGGTAATTACCTTTTACACTTCAATTCTCCTTCTATACTGTCCTGGCTTGTCTCCACTCTCTAGCCCTGATTTCTGTGCAATTAAAGAGCCGCAGTGTGTCACTGCACAGGTGCCAGTGCAGGGAGTGGTGAGGGGATCAGCTGAGGGGCGAAGGTGTAGTCATATTAACTGCAAGTCCCATTAAAGGTCATGGAGTTCTTCAGGGTCCTTGCAAAGATACTCCCTAGATGAAAGATTACCCTGCACAGACCATCCTATTCCTTATCTGTGCTTACAAGGAGGGCAGTTGATTTTCCTATTCTTTTTTTCTTGCTGCAGGTGAGAGGATAGCTGGCGGCTCCCCTTTGTCCCAGCAAGCTCAGCAGGTAGCTTCCTCTCCCCCTGATCTCCATCCTGCAGCGCTCCTGATCTCCACAGGAGAGTTGCTTCATTTCCCCCCGTTTCCTCTGGTGTGCCCCTTCAGCTCCACAGGAGATCCCATGTCTCCTGAGCCTCCATTCCTGCAATGCACTCTCCATCTGCAAATTCTAGGCCGGAATGAGCATAGCAAGCAGGACTTTGAGAAATGCTCGGAAGCCTTTGTTTGAGGATTCACTGCCAACACAGTATCATTTCTCTGTGAGTTATGATCTCTTTCTGTCCAGGAAATTGTGCAGATGAGCTGCAGAACCTCAGTGTTAAAAGAGAAACACAGAAAATCTTTTAGCAAAAGAAAGGCTGTCAGAGCCACACATCCCACACAGCAGCAATCCTGCCCTAGCAGAACTAAGTATGTATAAGCAGCAATCCAACAACACACGCAGCTCTGAGCCATTTTTAAGGGTACTTTAAGATGCATCATTTTTGGTGGAGCTGAATGCTGTAAGCATAATACAAAACCTGTGAATTAAAGGAGGAAAGGCAACTTCCTATGCAGCTTCCGTTATGTAAAGAAGAATCAAGAGTTATACTTTGTTCTCAGACTTATTATTTAAGTTTTGAGAGTGTCATAGAGAAAAAGATAATAGATGTTTTCAAAACAATTTGGGAGAAACAAGGCATGTTGTTAAGTGTACTCTGAAATATGAAAATACAATAAATAAAAAAGCCAACATTGACAATCACTCAAGGAGAAGTTCCATCATAAAAATTCTTTTGTAAGGTAATCATTATTATTTTAAAATTTCTTTTGATACCTGAAAAATTTTAATCTTGTTTCATATCCCATGTATTACATGAAGTGATTAGTTAATTTTGCTTGGGTTTTTCAGTTTATTTTTTACACACACACACACCAGACTTCTCTCTGAATTGAACAGCATTAGAATGAGAGAAAATGGACACAAACAGGAGCACAGGAAACTCTGACATTAAAAGCTTTTTCTTTTGGCCTTTGTTTTTCTAGCTAGCATGAAGCTGATCAAATACTGGAACAGGCACCCAGGGAGCTGAATGAAATCTCCATCCTCAGAGATAATCAGGACACAACTGCGGCCCTGAGCAACCTGACCTGGCTAAGCCCACTCTGAGCAGGGGGTTGGACTAGATGACTTCTGGAGGTCACTTCCTCTGGAGCAGAGGAATTTTTAGAGATTTTCTAAATACGAAAACATATGGACAGACATAAACACATGCACATAAAAATTCTGTCACAGCTGAACACATTCTTGTATCTGCATTTCATTGTGCACATGGACATGTGCTCTACTGAATGTAGACCTACACGTATGACATGTTACATAAAAGATGGAGGCATCTGAGCCATGAGAAGGAATAAGAAAAAAAATGTCACTCCAATAAAGCAGGATTATTTCTGACACTGAATGGATGTTGGCTTTGTCTATTTTCCTGCTAAATTCCGACATCTTGCGCTGCAGAAATTTTAACTACAGCAGAACAGTGCAACTAATGAAAGCTAATGAAATTCAGTCTGCATGAACTGTTCAGTGTGGCTTCACAGGACAAACAACTTAGCTCTGGCCACCTAAGCAAGACGTAGAGGACGTTTCTGAAATTCTAATTAGACTGAATTGAGTAAAATGGCCTAATGGAAGAAAATAAAAAAGATGTCCCTGCTCTAATTCACTGTGCCTTCACAGAATGGACATCAGGTGCACCCACCCAGTGTGACGCATTTCACAACTGAGATGAGCAAAGGAAAATGAAGGTTGTGACAGTTTTCCAGTCACTCAGAGAAAAGGATCAGGGTACAGCCCACGGCACTTGGACTGCTCCAACCCGGCACGCAGAGTAACCAGCCACTTGTTTTAGAAAGGTACCCAAATGGAAGGTTTCCCAGATACTGCTCTACAGGGGAATCTTCCGAGAAGAAACAGGTTATGAAGCTCAACTTAAAATAGCAACAAAAATGCATTTAGGGACTAGAAATTACCAGAGTATGATAATGTAGACAAAACTTAGATGAACAGCCCTACTAAAGTGAAAGGAGCAATTTCTTTTAATTGTACATCCTTCACAAAATTCCTTTGCATAAATTCCCATAATTGCTCTTCTCCATGATCCCCCAAAGATTCAGACAAAAAAACCACAACTTACAGCACTGTTTTAATACCAGGTTAGTTCTAGATGAACTGTAAAGGCCTAATGTAGGAACTGCACAATCTTAATAACTGTACCAACTCTTTTAAATTCCCTCTATCACGTCTCTAACATTTTTGCTTCACTTGCCAGATATATAAAACCATACATGTCCTCCACTTTCAATTCCTGTTTGAGAACTTCTACTTTATCAGATGCAGAGATGGAAAATAACACTAATAAAAGCAAATGCATGGAAAATTGTTTCCACAGAAAAGAAGCCTCTGTCTTAAGTACAGTTTTAAAAAAAAAGTTGGATCAATTAGCAATCTGTGAATGTCAGAAATATCTTAACAGTGTCTCAAAGATGAAAGAGCATATCACAGAATGAAGAAAGGGGAAAAAATTAAATTATGTCTGCAGTCCTAATGAATCAAAGCCCAGAAGGTGGTCTCCGAATCAGCAGGTTTTGATGAAATATTAAGAAAAATTATTATTGATGAAAAATGAATAAGCCCTTTCTGATTTTAGCAACCTTTAAATCACACTTTGCTAATTAAAATAGCTTCAGCACAACCCTCCATTCCTTGATGGGCATTTAGCAATCCTAAAAACAGGTGGCTTAATTTGACATTTTAGCCAATATGCATAGAGTTTATCTTAAACTGGCAGGCTCAGCACAGATAAGATGATGTACAAAATAATACACAGTGAAACATTCTTTTTCTCCTTTATCCTTTCTTCTGGTTTTTTTTTCCACACTATATCTACTGACACAATTACAAAGTAACAACAGGCAACTTCTGCTTGTTTTCTCTGCAGCATAGTAACATATACTGGCACTGTTAATGAGGCATGAACTATGTCTTGGGAAATAAAGACCGATGCTAATATTTTCTGTCTTCTTTGTTTGCAAGGTCAGAGCTCTTCCCATCCCAAAGGTAAGTGGAAATTAAAAGTCTGAGGGACATAAGTTCTTATATCCCTTGAAGTCTAATTCTTTTTTTTTTTTTTTTTTTTTTTTTTTTTTTTTTTTGGGGGTAAAAA
>VWZN01021057.1:386149-404410 GCA_013396955.1 Regulus satrapa | reverse complement strand
TTTTTATGTTGGGAGTAGAAATTGTGTTCTCTTTCTGTCCCAGTTTGTACTGTGTTTCCTTTTAAATGGAAACCTAGGAATGAGGGAAGGCTGTAATCAACAATGAACTGCTACACACAGCAGACATTTCACTACAGAAAGCAATGCAGCTCAGGTGTGCCATGCATTATTATTATTATTGTTACAAAACTATACACACAAATTAAAATGAAGCAAAATCTGCTCCTCTGCTTTTTCTTTCATACATTAGGTCTTATATGTTATATCACTGTCTAAACTCTGGGTAGACGAAATTACCATCCATTACAAATATGTCATCTATTTACCATAGTAACATTTGATATATCCGTCATGTAAGAAAGAGTTCTATGAACACATCGAATTGAAATGCTATTTAAATGCCACAAGTATTTTAAAGAATGAAAAAAAAAAAAATTCATGGCAAGTAAGTCTGATATTAGAAAGAAGTCTGATGTTCTTCAGAAATACCCAATCATATAAAATAGGTCATGCAAGAAACCTTTCAATGTTTCACATCACAGTGTTTGAGCCTTAAGGAACAAGATTTCAAACACTTTATAAACCAATTCTTTAACAGTATAACACAAAGTACAAGGCCGCAGGAATATACGCTGTTTTCTGAGTGATGAGTAGAAAAACACTGTTTTTCAGCTTTCTAACCAAGAACAAACTGAAATGAGATCTTTAAGCAATTTCTCAGTTTCCAGTGCTCCCAGTGTGGTATGTTTCATGCACATTCATTCAACGAGTTTACAATATGTTAAAAGGAATTAACCACTTCCCCCTACAACCTATATGAAGTGATGCTATTTTCCTTCCTGAAGTTCACTGCAGAGGATTCCTCCCCACAATTAGACTCCACCACTTCCTCCAGTGACAAAGTACTTTGACCATAAGCAGGATGATTTGAAAGTCACATAAATAAACAAAACTGGCCATAAGGATAAACAGTGTAGTTAAATATAGTTTGTCTCATCTGTGAACGAGATCATTCATAAAAATAGGAAATAAGGAAAACCCTTTCAAAGTCTCCAATATTAGAAGAACATTTAACTGTTCAACCATTAAACTACATTAAAGATCTAACTTCAAATTGCATATTTAATTTTAGAAAGTAAAAAGCCAGGATTTCATTAAAACACAGGACCCTCTCCAAGCCCTTCCTGTGCACCCGTCTCCCATAACCAGACAAATCTAAAATGAAAAACCCCTAGCTCTTCAAATGCTTAGAAAGGAGAAGTTTGAATCCTTCACCAGAGGAACAGATGGGTTGACTGGAGGGACATAAAAGACAAAAAGATTATAAATTTGTATTCTATTTAGAAAGGGCCACATTCAACAGCAACAACAAATTAAACTGATTAAATTATGGTGTTTAAGTGAGGCACAACATCAGTTTGCAATCCAAATTTTGGTTAGTAGGACTTGTGAAGAACAGATTTTAGCAGTTTACACCGGTAGGATCAAAGCACTTGATTTAATGAATGGGAAAGCCTTTGCTTTTTCAGCTTTGTGTACTCAAATATTCCCCATAATTTTCTCAGGATGAAGAACTTCAAGTTGCATTGATGGCATTAGTGGGAAAAAAAGATGTGCACATTACACACACAGCTGGGTTTTTTGGATTGCAATCTCAAGCCATACAATAACCATTTGATGCCCAAGACATGGACTTTTCTAGCTTTTGCATCATGTTATTTTTTTCATACTAGGATGTATAATTATAGGACTTTTTCCTTCTTTTTTTTTTTTTTTTTAATTAAATAATAACTTCTACCATCTGAAAAAAAAAGTAAAGGCTTTTCTCTTTTTTAATCCAAGCAACAAAACACTCAACTGCTCTATATCTGCATGCAAATTGTACTAATATACCAACAAAAAATACTACAAATAATTCAGTTGCACTGTATTTATTTAAATTACTAATACATTGCTTTGCGGTGACAGGTTTTGAGCCCTTTTTTAGGCAGTCTGTCCTCTGCACTTAAAGGAATTGAAAACGCCCAGCTCTGGGAATACTCCCAGCCTCCAGTGCCGGGAGCCCCCCCGCAGGCTCCCAGAGCAGGGGCACCGAGGGCGCCTCGGGGCCCCTCTGCACCTCCTGGTCCTGGAACCCAGAGCGAGAAGTTCACCTCTCTTATCGCCCTGTGCATCCGCCCACGGCAACCATTTGTAGAGGTACTAACTCCAGCTGCTTCTGTGAAAACAAACAAATAGCTGTCACACTTCAGGCTGCCTGGCAAGCCGGCCGGAGGAAAGGGGAAGAGAAACCACCAGGGTTTTCAGTGAGGCTGTGGCTGTGGTAAACACAGAAAGACGTGGTTCTCACAACAGTATCAGTGCTTGGTATCTATTCAGAGAGAGAGGGGGACTTTCTGAGTAATTAAAATGGGAGACCTGAATAGAGTTCGCTGTAAGTCTGCCATTTATCCCACCAAAGTGGTAACCCAAACAGGGGAGTGCAATTGCATACTTTCACAATAGGGAGCCTACATAAATCCTCATGAATTTATATTAAAACTTGTCTTATATTCTATCAAGATGGAAGAACAAAAGAAAACAACCAACCTAAGATAATAAAATGCCAATGCTAATAGTGTCTATTGGCTTCTAAATATGCACGCCTATGAGAGACCAAGCTAATTTTTAGGCAGTCCTGGGGGCAAGGATTACTGGCTTATAGGATGAAGGGTAGAGAAACAAAAAAACCCAATGTGTTAGCGCTAAAGTGAAATTAAACCCCATGAAGAGTCTCACAGAGGCTCTAACTAATCCTTCTCTCAGTTATAACAGAGAGAGGAGGAAAAATACCACAATGACTTCCAAGTATTATTTTCAGTTTTACACATTAGAGAACTGCAAATAGTTCATTAACCCACTGCTCTCCAGGCAGGTTGCCTCGGAGGGTCTGATTATTCAATAATAGTATATGTGTCATTTCCTAAGTCAGGAAAGACTTTCCAGAAGTCAGATTCTCGCAGGAATGAAGCTTTGAAATGCCACAAAAGAGTGATACTGACTGGAAGGTAAGGATTTAAAACCCGTGACTATTAATTACTGAAACATTACCGATTACTTAAGGAATTTGCAAAACAAGAAAGTTCCTGTTGTGAAGTACTTGCAATCTGAGTATTCTCAACATATTTACCTGCATGAGTGGTACCTTCCTCTGCCACAGGGTATCTGCAGGGCTCTGATGGCAGAGGGTGATAAACAGGGAAGAAAAAAGGATCCAGGAGATAAGAAAACAATTCCAGATCAGTAAAAAGAAGTAAACAGAGGTAGGAGGGAAGAGCTTACTTATAATCTTGTTCAATATAGGTTGTTAGCCTTCTGCACAGCTCTGCAGGTTTTAAATGTCACTGGATAGAAGATTTGCAGTGCCGTGGCCTTTCCCTTCACAAAAGTGCTCTTCAAGTCAACTTCCAGAACCATCAAAAAATCTCTTCATCTAAGAAACATCCTAGCATTTACAAGATGCATTACCCTGAGTAATAACTCCTGTCTCTGTCTCTGGTGGGCCTGGCAGTAAGCTCAGATTCCTATGCATAAAGGATCTCACGGACTTCTGAACACTCCTGTGACTGACACCACTAATAAAGAAGTTTAATATAGCTGCACAAGAGCCTGATTTTTAACAAATATTTATCCAAGCACAGCAATATAGTAATTCATAGCTTTCATGACCCATTCTTCTATTGTTAAGAGTTATTTTATGTGCACTAGAAAGACAGGGTCTGTTTATTTCACTTTTTACATATTCTTTTATTATATTAGAGTGTTTCTGTGCAGTTTCCAGGTTTCATTACTCTCATACCAATTTAAGCACAAAGATATTACTGAAAGAATCAAAGTTAACAACTTAATAAAATGTTTTCCCTTTCTTTTGGGAAAAGTAGCAAGCAAAGTATGTGACCCAACCTGAAAAAAACCCAATCTTGCCTCTTTGCACTGAACAGATGACAGTTAAAGGAAGTGGGGTTATTTTCAGTTCCCAGATATTCCTTTGACATAACTTGATTCCACTCCTGATAGAAAATAAACCAGTTCATAAAGGTCTCCCTTCTAAAATGAAGGATTTTTCTTTTAATGGCAAAATGCATGCAAAAAGCATATGATTATGGTATTTATGTTTCCATTAAAATGTCCTCAGCAAGCTGGAGGAGTCTAACCTACTATTTTCAAGCTATTTAGATTTACAGCAGCACAGTGCCTATTTTATTTCAATTTTATTTCAGGACAATGCACTCTTGGTGGGAAATGATTACAGAGTGACAGCCATTAGGAGGAGGCTTTCTACATGGTGCTCAGCTATGGATGTCAGGTGATTGCCATAAAGCCCCACTGTATGGCATCCTTGTCATCTACATGAAAAGCAGTATTGATCAGTCGTTCAGCTTTCCTTCTCTGTAATGCAAAACATACTAGAGACATTTTTCAGCTAAGCTGAAAGCCTTACTCTCCAGAACATAGTTCTTGAGATACCTCTTTCCCAAATGGTAAAATAAACATAGATTATACATTCTACCTCTGCTTCATTCTATCAGTGCCTAACATAGAAGTGAAAACCCTCTTAGCAGCCTGTCTCTGTTTGTTATCAGCACATTGGATGGAACTGATGTCACAAGAGCAGCTCATGTATATTGAGCTAGGCTGATCATCAATCTCTTCCAACATACTTATTTATTTGTTTATTTATTTATTGTTAGAGCTTCCTTTCTTCTAAGCAATAAACTCCTCTTTTAAGAAAGATGACCTGCTTTAATTCTCTAGGACAAGGAACAGGAAAAAAACCTTTTTTTTAGTGCTACATCTCTAACTGATCACTGAAAAACCAACCTAACCAACCAAGCAACACTTTGTCCTCTAAACCCCAACAATATCCATTAATGATTGAATTCTGATGCAATACAAATCTGAATTAAATTAATTCTAAACCGGTTTCAAGTCCTGTAAGGATATATTTGAATAACATTTACTATTTACAGGCTGGGTTTTTTAATAACCGTTGTTGATAGAATTGGGCAAAACATTGTCACTTACACACATTTAGCTGTGCTTGTCTCCAATGAGTGAGTTCACATCTTTCTCTCCTTTGCTGTATTTTGACATTATGTGACCTACTTTCTATTTATAGAAATGGACAGACAAAGTTTAAGGAATAACGATGTGTTTCCTGCTGTTTTGTACTATCTGTCTACACTGACGAGCAGTTTATATACTTGTCCTCCACTTTGCTATTCACTGTTTGCCATGATACAGTTAAACTTACAACAGTTGGTGGCATGTGTTGATTAAAGTAATAGAGAAGCTGAGGGAATATTAAAGGAAAACAAACCCTGACAAGGCCTCACATGCAGCCACAGTAATTCTCTTGCGAGCTACAAAAAAATTTGTCATAAGTGTTCAGCAATGGTATGCAAACTATTATAGGACATTTTGTTATAGGCTCCTTTGTAAGACTTTAAAATAACCTTTTGGACATAATTAAATGTCAAATTTTGTTTGGCACTAAGCACCAAACTTCAATAGAAAAAACATTTCCCATATAAACAATGCTGCTTTTAATATGAATGTGCTAAAGATTTGAGACAGCCTGGCCATTACCAGCTCCTGGCAGTTCAGCACAAGGGTAACACACTGTGAGTGATTTCCCTTTCTATCCACAAAGGCTGGAAGCAACTATTTCTACTTGGGTAACCTCTGAAACATCCACAAGAAAGGAAAGGATGGGAGGGTGAAGAAGTAAAACACACTGAAAATAACACTCACCACAGGTGAATACTCATGTACACGATATTTTAAGGATGCAGAACTGCAACCAACTATTTCTCATCAAATTTCTTGTAGCATCATCAGAATAAATCAGATTTGAGAGAAGAGAGTTCCATGGAAAAGAACCTTGAGCAGAAGCACTTGGATGCTTGGTGTCAAAAGGGACATCATAGGAGATGCCAAGTGAAAGAGGAAGGTCTCACTGCTGGAAAGGGATAGCAAGAAAGAGGTTGCAATACATGTGGGCTGGGGAATCAGGTATTCTACAGACAAGGAGACAAAACAGTTAACAAGCACCTCAAGTCCACATGGTCACAAGGGATTCTTAGACACACTAAGAAATCATCATCTGAGTATGGTTCTAAGATAAAGCCTGTAAAAGACAGAGCAGCCTTTGGGAAGGTACCTCAGCCCCAGTCCAAGGTCTCACGCTGAACATTACAAAGGTCAAGCTCCCAGACATCCTTCACACACTCAAGGATGACTGAAAGTTGCTCCCTCACAGCTGTTACACCTCCTCCACACCCAAACAGGTGATCTTTAAGATCCCTTCCAATCCAAATACTTGTTATATGATCCTGTGACACACTCTCTCTGCACTAGGCTCAAAGCACAGACCCAGCTTCTGGGAGCGGTAACTTTGAGCCTGAGATTGTGCACATCACTGCGACATTCCCCAGAAGGTCTCCTGGAACCAGCTGGGATTCACCATCTCCACAGCTGGTTGTTGATAAAGATGTAAGGAGAGAGAGGAAAGAAAACCCTCTACACCAGATCTTCATGCCTCAGATTCCTGAACAGGAATTTCAGAGTACACTTACAGCAAATAATAATGTTTTTACATCAGAATTAAATGTTTCTTTCTGGGTGTTTCTTGTCAAATGCGTCCCCCTTTATCACGGGACTACGGTTGGTTTTTCCTGCCCCATTTCTAGTACCCTACTTGCCTTTTATCCCTTTGCTCAGGCCCATTGTGTGCTGGGTCTTTCCTTTTGTCACAGCATGATCCAGCTGGGAGAGACAGGACCCTCCGTGCTCCAGGAGCAGCCTGCATGTACAAAACTGCTGCACTGCTCTTCAGTCCTACCCACCTGATTAACATCAGATTCTCCCGGTACTCCATTATCTGCCACTTTACTCACTCTCTCCTGGCTCTTTTATCAGCCACCACACAGAGTTAACTGGGTCACGCAGGTCTCCTATTTTGCTGTGCCAGGTTTGTATCAAAGAACTTTTTTTTTGTTGATGTGACATTGATGCCATTCAACTCCAGCATGAAACACTGCCTTTGGTCTGACAAAAACAGTCATGAGAGTCACCACGTGGCAGACATATCCAACCAAGCTATCTTGATTTCCAAAGGCACAAAAGTGCTGAAATGTCAGGCACCTGGGTATACCAGTGCCAGCCAATATAAGGCTAAGAAATACAAAATTTCAACGACACAGATGTAACTGTCATCTTTTAACATTATTTTGCTTCCTTTACTGAAATAACGTACATCCACAATATAGAAATTATTTTCATTTACTATGAAAAGTAGATCTTTTACAAAATGCAAGAGAACAGTGTGATTGAGAAAATAAAAATCTGTGCAATTGATTTTTAGCAAAAATGTACACGTTCCACAATGCATTCAAGATTTTCTTATTTGTCATATTAGAGGATGTATTTTTATCAATATTATGGAAAGAAAATTTGCAAAATAGATGAAGTGAGGGTCAAGTACAAAACTTTCAGTCCTCAAAAAGTTTTAGATATTGAGCTGAAATTACTCCATTACCACCTAGAACAGAATATACAAGGTAAATACCACTGCTCATATATAAGCTATACAGATCTCATACACTGCACATAAAGACACTGATTTGCTGATTTAACTGAAAATTCAGTATTTTTCCGCTGGAAAGAGTGAGGAAGAAAACAAAATGAATGGCTTTACTATGAACTAAATAAATAACCTCCAAATTAGTGAACAATATATCTTGCACTAGGATTTTAATGTTAACTTTTTTAATGCTGAGAAAATGCAGAACTACAAGTTTATAATAGTCAGCCAAAAACTCAGGTGTATTTTCACTGTTAAAACACAAAAAACCCCTGTGAATTTTGCCTTTCACTATTTTTACTTTATATTAGTTTACATGCCTGTTTTAGCTTCAGGTTTTCAAATGAACTCAGAACTCCATGAGCAGAAACCAGAATTTTGCCCAGTTTCAGTGTAAAAACAAGCAAGATAAAGCTCAGATAATGTAACTGCAGGAAGAATACAAAATTATAAGCTACAACCCAAGAAGTAACTTACCAGTGAAGCTTAGAATTTTCTCACTTAGTCTATACTTAATCAAAAACCTCAACCTGTTTGACTGAAGTTCAAGACAACAGGAGGACTAGAATCCATGCAAGCATTAAGTCATTTTTGCTGTAACAACAGTAATCTTTTAGAGATTCTGTAACAGCTGTAAGTAGATTGGAAATGTTGTATTCAAACAAACAAACATAACCGCTAGAGCTTTGACAAATAAACATTATTACATTAAAAATTTGAATTTCATTCTAATGATACCCAAGGGTGATTCCAAAATTCCAAACCATCTGAAGAGAGGGATGAAATGTAGTTGCCCTGCAGAAAACAATTTTTCTGTCCCATTCTGTGACAGGTTTGAGTGAGCTCAATACCGTTCTACATAAAGGCTTTTGAAAAGCCATTAATAAAAATGCAGCTCTGCCTTTCCAATGGATGCCGCACAACCACCTCCCACAACGAAAGCAATACGAGGGCAGATTTTGAGAGGGCGCAGCGATTGATGTGTGGCACCTACCTGTCTACAGGGGAGGACTTGGAATTCCGTGGTTTCTTCACTTGGGCGTACAAGGCCTCCACCGTGTGCCCTTCCCTGGGGCTCTGTGGCCGGGCGCCCAGCGCTATTGTGCCACTGTTTGGGGAGTCGTAGGCAGCGATCCCAGCGTACATTGGATCCGCATCACAGCCAAACGTCCGGTTAAAGTCCTGGATCTCTGCATAGTCACGCTCCCGAGCTTGTCTCTCACGAAATTCTCGAGTTTTCGCTTGGATTCTGAAAAATTAAAAGAAGGCTGAAACCGATGGATGGCCCCCTCGAGGCATTTGAAAGCAAAAGATAGCAGACACTTTAGGAAGCCTATCTTAATGGAAACCAGTGAAGGTTTCCAGTTTCAGTTTGCCATGAGGCCTCAAGTTTACCTCGGACATTGAAGCTTATATTGAAACAATGCTACAATCAACACTGGTCTTTAAAGGAATATGTCTGATTATTCTCTGTCTTTCATTTCATTATTAGCTAAATAATGACTAGCCATAGCTGCTGGCAAACAGAGTTAATCTATCATTTCAGGCTTCTTAGGATGCCTGTGCTATTATCTGGCCTGACCCCATTCATATTGTCTCGTACTCCATCAAAACTTACCAGATTTAATGGTTCTAATGCATGTATTTAGAGAGGAATTTTAATGTACTTCCTTAGCATAATACTACAAAAATCATATTTTTTCAGAATTTAAAAACTGTGTAGGGATAGGATACACGGATATATTTATGTTTGCATGCATGCAGTAAACAGAAGAAGATTCTTGTATGATTCCTTTGAGATATGCATGCTTTTTAAAAAATATAAACAAACTGAATCTGGCATCTCTCAAAAGCAGGCTTAATCTTCTCAGAAAGTAAAAACATGTGCCTTGTGTTAAAGCTACAAACGAAAGGTGATGCTGGAGAGGTTTATATCTATGTGCACTAATTTAGCTGTATGATAAAAAGTGACAAATAGAAACAGATGACATTTAGGAATCTGAAAAGCACAAATCAAGCACAGGTCATATTTTCAAAAGCACATAAAACTATTACAAAAATCTGATCCAGGCTTCAAAGTCTCTTTGGTATTTTATAAAATTTGATGTATTGCACACGCATATGCACAGCAAACTGACCACACCCCCCCCTTTACACTGTCACCCCAGACCAATTTAATGCTCTGTCATCATCACAAAATGAAGCTGTCTCCTCCCTTCCATTAGTAAAATGTGCTCCTTTTTCATCTAATACAGCCAAGGCTACAGTGTGACAGCATCCATCCATGCAGACTACAGCTCTGTGCATCTCTGCTGTGTGCCATTTCCAAAGACATCTTGTTCAACTTTTAACGAGAGCAGCCTATTCAAAGCCTCTGTCTCTTGAAAGCAAGCCTTGACTCTTCTGAAAATAAAAAAGCCTTTAAATTGGGTAACTTTGACATTCTTGGAAATTTTTAAATGGCCCCTTCAAGATTAGATTTGCAAAAAACAAAAGGGGATACACAAAGGGTGGGATTTAGACTGCAGATAAAGACTTGATGTGTTAGTGGCAGCAGTAGGTGCACAAGTGCAGGCTCCCCTTATAGTAGCCAGGAGCTGTTGGTAGCAGACTCCAGAGTTAGGAGCCATCCTTGTGTCAGAGAACGAAAGGAGTCACTCTAGAGACATTCTGATGTTGTTGCTTAGATCTTCCTCAGGAGCTTGGACACCCAGCCTTGACTGAGCTGCTCAGACATAAGCAGCTCTGGCCACCTGACATCCCAGGGAACCCTGATGGACCTGCAGCTGCTGGGCAAGGACTTCCCAGGTCATACTGAAGTCTCAGAGACTGTGACAGCCCAAATGACACATCGGTGTTCAAGCTTGTGAATCCAGCCCTGAGCTGGTATCCAAATATCAGAAACATCTCTTCCTCAGACTGAGTCTGAAGCAAACTGCTCCTTTACACTAACAAAGATCACCATAAAAAATAAGGGAATAAAGGGATGGCATCAATACACAGAAATGTTTTCCCACACAAATCCTGAAAGTATTGATCATAGAAAGTGATTTGGGATACAACTGGTTGACTGAATTACCTTCAACAGACAGAGCTACATTGATGGTTCAATGATCCATTTACATGCCCCATGTTCAGTCACAGTGAAAAGAAAAAAAAAAAAAAGTTAAACTTAAACTAACATAATTTTTAAATTTTGCAACTAAAAAATTATTTTCTTTACTGGTTGCTTTTTATTTTAATGGAGAAAAATGGAAGTGAAAACTACAACACTAGTCAGCTGAGAATTTTCCTCCACAATTTCAGTAACATCAGACTGGAATAGGTTTTTGTTTAATTTACAGTGGAAAAGAACTCAAATTTAAATACAAAACCAATTTCAAACTTAAACAGGGTTTCTGCAGGTCTATTTTAATATATATGTATATATATTTTACATTCTTCTATATCTCAAAGCTGTTAATACAGAAGTGTCACAGCCTTAATCACTTGGAAGGTATCTATGTCGGAGGAAAAGCAGGTCTGAAAATCACCTGTGCATGTTGATTCCTCTCACTGTAATTTACCTCCCAGTTTGTAATCCAGTATTAGTTACTCTGTGAAGAAATGTATCTATCTAGTGGTATTTGTCCTCTGAATGGGAGAAGCAAAGGAAATCAGAAATTTCTTAGACATTGGTAGCCTTAATTTTCCTTTAAAGGAACAATTTGTCATCAAATATGGGAGCACTGTCTGACACCAATTTGAAGAAAAAAAATACATGTATTTTAGATAACTAAAATTTCAGAGCATGAAATCAAAGGGTATAACAATAATGGGGCATAGAGGAATTTAATCAGAAGAAACATTGTTACCTGAAGTGCTTATAAAACAGAATTACCTGGTGGTTACAGGTGATATCTGCCTTTGTTACACAAACTGCTGTGGGAGAGGGCAGTGGATGTCTGTGACTTTTGACCATGAAGATCACATCACTCCCCACAGGTGCACACCTGAGCGTTCCCTGTTTCATGTGAACCACCTTTTCTCCTGCATCTGCTTATTGGCTCTTTAACAGTTTGGATGCTGTGCTGTTTGCAGTCAGAGCATTCAGGTGTTCCCATGCATGGCTCCATGGGGGATACTTATTCCCATTCAAGTGGGAAAGAACTGAATGTTGAAGTTTTATGCAAGTAATTATGTTCACATCCACCAGGAAAGTTTTTAGAGTATTTTCCTCAATTGTTAATACACATACATAGTATTAAAAATCAGAGCCTACACACATTATTCTTCCTGTTAATTTTAAACAAAGTACCCATAACTGTTTGTAATAACATTTAATAAATGATAACACTAAAATTAAAGGTTTAAGATATCTGACTGTACTGAAACTCAGAATGTTAATGTTTTTCCTCTTAATTATATTTTTGTGCTTTACATTTAAGCCAGTGTGAAAATGCTACCACTTTCACATGACAAAAGTGTAGGTGTTTAGATTGCTTAACATATTTTTGAATATTGTTTAAATATGTTTGGGTTTGCCTTTTTAAGGGCACACCACATTTAAACATTGTATCTTTCAAGTTAAAGGAGCCAAACAACTAGGGACAAAAATGTAGACACATCATTGAAAAGAATAAGAGCTCTCAGCTGAATACTGTACTATCCCTTTTGAATTATAATAGCTTTGGACTCTGAATATATTTTTATATAAGGACCTAACTTAATGTGATACTGTATTTTATGTTGGCCCCTCTGTGTGCTCCTGTGCATATGCTTGATATGCCCTAAATCATTTGTTACCACATACCACATCAAGTATCTATACGGGAAATGCCAGTGCAGAGTGTTGTGGGGAAGATTAAAATGGTTATGTAAACATACTGTGCAGCACAGAGGAGAACCTGGAACTCGCTCTGTGCTTCAGCCTTAATCAGCAACACCCCCACTAATGAAATCCAGTATCTGGAGAAGTGTTTGACCACAGCGCTTCGGTTTCATAATGTACCTAAGTGTATTCAGCTCCTCACTGAATTGTATTCCTTCATGACATGGCACAATAAAAATGCATTTTTCTGAGATTTCAGATCAGCTAATTTTGAGGATATATGGCCTCCCTGAGGATTTTGTGGGGGTCTGATAATAATAATAATAATAACGCTTAACATTCACATAACTCTTTTCATCATCAAATAATTTTTGCAAAATCCGCTAATCAATTTTTCTGTGTGCAAACTGAACTTTTAAAAATACAAAAGCTATCCCAAGAAGTTTCTAAACATTTTCTGCTGAAGTGTTAATACTGAAAATGTCAACAACGCACTGTCATACTTTTGAGACTCAAATTATAATGTTCAGTATAAACTATCCTCATGCATTTGTGTGCCATTCAATTCAAAAGCTAATGATAACTGCTTCAAATGACAATATTGTTAGCTGCAGAACTTCCTATAATTGTTAGAAGAGCTTTTCATTGCAAGCTAATCCAGTAATGATAGACATACCCATTGTACAGCGATTCCTATGCACATGAAATGGTGGTCACAAAAAAAAAGAAGGCGAAAGCTTTTCCATGGCTGTCCCCAGCAAACAGCAGCTACCTTGCTTCCTTCTTATAAACTGTGCATGATATTCAGCTTTCAGATGAAGGCCAAGAAGGTGAAGGTTTTTAGACACCAAAATTTATATGTCAAGGTATGTTTTGAACTCCCAGGAGAGCTGCTCAAGATTCAGTCACATCAGGCAGCTGGTGCATGGTCAAGCACACAGTTCAGTCAAACATCTGTAACATGGACACTGTAGGGTGAAGCCAAACTCTTCTCCAGGCTCTGCCAACTGTGTTGAGTAGCCCCTCCTTGACCACAAAGGGCAGTCAGCTGCATTATGCAACTCATACATGGGTATACAAAGCAATCATATTAATTTGGGATTCAATGCCACACTGAGCTAAATGTTTATATCAGTTCTCTGAACTAAATTTAACTTTTTTTCAGCAACAGAAAAGTCAGATCTGTGGAGCTGGATGAGCTGTTGTTGATAAAAGTGAATAAGCAAAGCTGTCAAAAGAAATCAACCCTAATTTCATCTGAAGTTAGGAGTAAAATATAAATATATCCCAAATTCCCTGG
This sequence comes from Regulus satrapa, assembly GCA_013396955.1. Classification (NCBI taxonomy): domain Eukaryota; kingdom Metazoa; phylum Chordata; class Aves; order Passeriformes; family Regulidae; genus Regulus; species Regulus satrapa. Next base: position 390,676 of record VWZN01021057.1, on the reverse strand, counting down.
GACCTTCCATCTCCTTTGTTTGGATTTTTTCATATTAGTGATTTAGGTCCTTGCAAAAAAAAAAAAAAATAAAAAAAAATCACTACTTATCTTAATTGAAGAACACAGCATGGGAAGGATATTCATGGCTAGTACATTACATTTGCCATTGCAATGGCAGCAATGTTCTCCCCTATGAGCAGGAAAAAAAGTTGGCTGTTGTTTCTGGTGTGCAATTGCTTGGTCAATTCAATTAATCCTCCTGCTGCTGCCAGGATTCAGCTATTACCCAAGTGATAATCCACACCCTCATCTTTTCCACCGAGACTCACTCATTTACAAAATCAGTATTGAGCGCTTGCAGTTCCACATATGTGAGATGGCTGACAATGTTTATTAAGGATAGAAACAGCATTGTGTAAGGACAGAAGCTTAATGACAAGCCATTCACGGCTGCCAGTTCTCAGTTCTTCTACCATCAGACTGGCATGAGCTGGGATGATGGATTGGAAACAGAGAAAAACAACAACACGTTTATAAAGCCAGTCAGCTTGTTCAAGTTAGTCCAGCGGGATGAACACATTCAGTTCAATTTTTGCAAGATATCGTTTCTAATAAAGAGGTCAGAAAGTGCATTGGCCAGCAGCCAGATCTTGTCAAATTTGTCCCCTCCTTCTTTGCTAGTGAAAAATACCTTGCAGGCACAGCACACCAGGTCTCACTGTTCCTCCCCCAACCTCCTCAACTGCCTTCAGGGCTTTAATGGCCCTTTTTCTAATTTTTGGCAATCAAGTCAATATGGGAGTTTGTCCTCTCCTGTATTTTTCTTTGACCTTTGCCGGAGCCAAGCAGAATTTTTCTGACAACTACCCTTCTAATGAGAGTACCTTGATTATAGGCATTACTGTGATTTCACTCTGAACCGGCATATGACACTTAGCTTTTCTTACCATGATCAGAGCTAGTCAGTTATCACAGTTATAACCACCTCTCAGAAAAGCCATCTGCTTTCCTGGGAAAATCATTCTGAAGGATCGCTGCACACAATGGATAATCCTGGCCACCAACAGCCAGCTCGTAAATAAGAAAGACACTTCCTTTCCCTCATTTCCCCCCATTCCATTCAAAACTTAAGCACATTTTTTAAAAAGTCAGAAGATACTGCTATGCAAATATAATTTTTAAATTGAAAGGCTAGAGACCTATCTTTTTCAAGTAACTGAAAAAAAAATATTAACAGTTCTGCCCTATCTGCTATAGATACACATGTGTGGCCAGTTGACTGAAATACGACCATCCTCTGACCTCAGACACATGAGGAAACACATACAAAACGTGGTCAGTTTGCACAAGCATACAGGGACAAAATCAGAAAGGCCAAGGCATAATGTGAAATAAAAGTAGCAGGGAGCTTTAAAGATGACAATAAATCATTGCGTAATTGCATTAGCAGTAAAAGGAAGAGCAAAGAAAAGGTTGCTCCCCTGTGTGGCAGTGAGGGAAGGATATTGACAGATGATGCTGACGAGACCTAAGGCTTAATGGTTTTTCCCTTTGCATCTGTCTTCACTGAAATGGTTGAGTGCAAGCAGATGACCAGCATAATTGACTACCACCAATAACAAAAATATCTTCAACCAGCAAAAAAGTAGAAAGAAACTGGTTAAGGTAGTTGAAATTCATCTGACACACACAACTGTCTGAGGCAGCCTCAGAATTTCTTGGCAACTAGGAGAACTTGTTGAGGACAAGCTAAAATACTAAAAAACTGGAAAAGCCAAACATACCTCTGAGAAGGAGGAGAATTAAAGACTCATGAGTTTAATTTCAATCCCTTCTTGAGTAAGCTACTGGTAAGCACAGAGGAGATAATGGGACAAGCAGTAGCCACCATCGAATTATCAAGAACAGATGTGGTTAAGTCAGTCAGATTCCCTTCTGAAACACGGGAAATGGCCTTGTGAACAGAGCAGAAACAGTCCCAGGCTAACAAAAACAGCTATGGGATGGAGGCAATAAGTTGAACAAGGCAGATTCAGAGTCACCAGAATGGACAGACTGAGATAATTTCTACCTGGATCACTCTGAATTTACTCAGGCTTTTTCATTATTAATTAGGTAATAGGTAATACATTAATTAGGTAATTGAATCTGCAGAAAACCCAAATTAAGGAACTTTGGAGGAAAGGATTAACATTTCAACTGTTTTTGAAACACAGAGTGGACTTCAAAAATAGAACTAACTTAAACAACAGCAACTAGAAGGTAATTTACTTCATTGAAATAATTAAACAATCAATTAAAAGTGGAAAAAAAACTCTGTGAGTTGCTTTTTCAGGAATGGATCTGGAAGTTCTACTGGGTAACACATGTGAGTCAGCATCATCAAGCTGTTTGGGAAAGAAAAAGACACAAGTGGGGACATAACAGAAGTCGGCAAACACAGGAGGAAAAGAATAATGTGTTAGGTATTTAACAGAAGCAGGAATAGTTGAGCTAAGATACTGTGAGCAGGGCAACTTCCTAAATAAAAAGCAATGGAAAATACTGACATAGGAAGCTGTAGAGTTTATTGTAAACTAAGAAAAAAAAAAAAGACAAAACAATAAAACAAAATAAACCATAATGAAACAAACATCTTGCAGGAATGGCCTACCCTGCAGATCCTACCTTGAAAAAGGGACATGATCTCTTTTAAAGGTCTATAATCCTGAACCTACATAGAATTTTTGCATACATCTATTTCCTACATATTGGTTCTACAACAGCTGTGAAATATAACAAGGACTAAATTTTTTTTATTTAAAAAGGCTGCCCATCATCTCTAAATTAAAGAAATGTATCTACATAATCAGACAGTCTTAATTTTCTTTCTCCTTCAACAATCACAGCCTATCTGCCAATTAGAATATGTGATAGTACTTACTGTCTCTCTGAAGATCCCCCCTCCTCAAATCAGAAGAGATGCATGAGAATTTCAAAAACGTTTAATGAGCTACAACCCAGGAGGGCTGCAGTTTAAAAAGAAAAAAAAAGTGAAGGATAAAGGTGATAAGGTGATTACTTTAAGTGCCCTAATATATTAAGGAGAGAACATTATGCTCATTTTTATAAGGAGTTATATTAAAGAAGGCTATTAAAGAAGGCAGCAAAATACAAATGAAGACGTAAAGAAATGAAAAAATGCAGGAGAGAAAGTAAATATTATGCATATGAGCAGGTGAAGTGCAAACACCAATTTGAAATCAAGTGACATTGATGAAACTAAAGGAGACATTAAAATTATTTCCTCTAACCTTGTGGAATCTCCCATATATTTCACCCCCATCCTTCCTTATCACCTGACCTTCTTGATTCACCCTTTGTCTTTCCAAAGTGAAGGCACGTCCCTCCAGCTGAGTATCTCAAATCTGTTTTCTTGGATGTTGCAGTAAACAAGTGAAAATCCTTGCTTATTTTGAGTTTAAAAATCTTCAAATTATCTTACACTTCAATGGAGCTTTCAGCCTACTTTGCAGTTAACAGTCTTCCACCTTTTAGGGTGGAGGGTTTGTCTGCTGTGCTTTTTCTAAAAAACATGTTTCAACCAAAGGAGAATGTTGCAGGTACACAGGCATCTTGTCTCCAAAACAAACACTACTACTTCGAGTGAAATTTTCTGTCCTTATTTTCATGTCTGACCCAAGGATCAGTGACCCCAGCAGTGGAGGATCACCCAAAGGAACAACTGAGACTGTTACCCTGCTGAGAACCATGTTACATCAAAGAACATCACTGCTGTCTGAAAGTAAAATGGAAATTAGTTTTTCTTTTGCATTACAAAACTGGCAAGAAAGGGTGATATTTACACCTATGACAACAGGTCCTGATCATTAGATTACCTTAGCTCTAGTCTCTTATTTAGCTATTCTGCTGGACTGAAGCAGAAAGGAAGAGATCATGATATTCAACTATTGCTGAAACACAGCATTGCTGAAACACAAACTCCTGCTTTCATCCCTCCTTGCTTTAAGAGCTCTGTTTTCCTCCTTCATGCAGACTTGCTTGGGCCATTTCTTCCCCCATTTTTTTCCCCCCAAGCTGGAGAACAATTTCAGAAAGCAGCCACTGGTGGGTAACATCTGAATTCTGCAGTTAGATGTGTAAGGAGCAGCTGTTCCCATGTGTGCAAGAAACAACTGACATAGGCATACCACCTTTCAAAAAATACCATAGCATGAATCAAATGAGTCATTCCCAGATACTGCAGGCAGCAACTCAAGGTCAAGCTACAATACTGTCAGCAACTGGTTGAGCTGAGCCTATCCACCAGCTATGCTCCTCTAGCTGCAGTCTAGTAAGAGAAGTGGGCACAAAATTCTGCTGCTAGCTCTATTTCAGGTCCATTATTCTGTGTTTCTAGAGTACTACATATAAAACAGCCTAATCTGGAAGCTGGAAAATGAAACAGTATGAAGTGACAAAAAAAGCAATGAAAAACCTCACAACAAAGCAAGGATTATGTGCATCTCATACGCTGAAGATGAAAGAAAATGAAAAAAAAAAAAA
>VWZN01021057.1:341087-386052 GCA_013396955.1 Regulus satrapa | reverse complement strand
CCTCAAATTCAAACCTACACAACTTCTGAGGATTCACTTCTAAAACCTTACTGGGCCACAGGGCTAAGAGCACAAACCTCGAGCGTGGCCAGAAACAGAGCCAGGTGTCTCATAACTCATAAAAGGTTTGTTCTAGTAACTGCTTACGAAACAAAGGTTGCAGCAATCATCTGGAGGGAGGATGGATCTGTTTGTAATGAATGTATAATTAGGTGTCTTTCTGGCTAGTCAAATACTTGCTGCTACCTTTAAGAATTAGAGAAAGAAATAGGATCAGTGCCTCGTTTTACTGTCAGTCCTGTAGTGCAGTGTGGAAAGCCTGATAGGTTTTGAGTTCTGTTCGTTTCAGCAAGAAATAGTTCAGTAAGTTAGCTACTATGGCACAGCTATTTTAATTCTCAAATAAGTCTTTGCCACAGTAACTCTGCCACTAAATAAGCAGATATGACATCAGAGGACATGCTGCTGCCTTAGCCTGAAGTTCCTGGCATTCTAAAGTGAAACATTTTAATGCTCTACTCTGAACTATGGCTAAGAGAACACAGAATTCATATGATCTAGAAGGTACCTTAAACCAATTTGTAATAAAGATTATTATAAAGACTATCTAAATTATGTTTTTCCAATATATTGAGAGGGACTTGGCTAGACCTTGCCCAGGTGCAGTGTGTTGAATCACTATAGAAAAACAATAGAGAAAACATGCTTTTAACATGATGTCTTAAAATCTCTATAATTACAATACATAGCTAGAAAATATGTAGTGTTTTGTTTGAAAAACTGCTACAGTAACTATTATTCTACAAAGGCTTCAATTTACATAGGTCCCAAAGTCAGTATTTTTATGAAGTGGAACTGGCCTGAAATGTTTTTCCAGAGCTCAATATTCACATGCTTCAGTTCTGTGTTCTCTTCCAAAAATTATTGCCATTGATTTTTTTTTTTAATATACTGCACCATTATCCATTATGTAAAAAACACTGCCAAAGACAATGCCACAAACTCAATGAAACTGAGACAAGCTGACCCCATCACAAAATAAGTGAGAATGAGAACCATATTGCTCTGATTTTGTGATCACTGAGGAATTTTTCCTCTCCTCTGTTATGGGATGGGAGGAAGGTGAAAGTTTTAACAGAAAACTTTACAAACACTGTATATTCTGAATGTTTGCAGCCATAATGGTTTTGGAGGTAACAGTTTTTCTGAAAGCTGTTAAGTGCCATCAAAATACAGCAGCAGCAAAAGTAAAGCTGAATCTTTGAGTTATTTCAAAACCACAGATAACTCTTAGGCAATGTAAGAAACAAAAAAATCCTTTCCTTATCACAGTATGTTGTCTTTTTTTCTTAAAGTAAGATGAAACTGCTCAATGAAAATATTTTGCTTAAGGGAGAAAAAAGTTGGGGTTTTCCAATAAAAATATTATGGTCTCTCTGGGAAATCTGGAAAGACACCAAGAGTGTCCTGCTGTTCAGCCCCCTACTCCATCTGATACTTTAGCAGTTCCAGATGGCCTTTACTACAGGATGACCTTCCCTCTATTCTTTTATTATGACCTTTGGGTCACAAATTATCTATAGGATGCTGCTGTCATTCTGTAAGACACTGCTGTACTCTTTCATCTAAAGAATAAAGATGCTTAACATTAAAACTCATCTTTGTTAGGCTGACCTTCCAATGATGATCAAACCAGACAGTTATTCCAATCAATGTCATTGCTGCAGAAAATATGTTTCATTTTTTGCAACCCTGACATTAAGAAACTAAGGCACGGTTTTAAATCAAATCACTTTTGTAATCTTACTTGGCTAGAGAGCATAGCCTGTTATACTCATCTAAAATATCAAAAATATTGCTGCAATGGTTTTGATGAGTTACATTGATTAGAAGGATGTGGTGGGTTTGTGTTTTGTCAATTACTGATGTGGTTTTCATCCCAATGTCATTGATACGAGGTAATAAAACTTTACGTAGGTTTTATTAATTATTTGTCTTTCTCTATCATCACTAACAGAACACATTGAACTTACATAGGAAAATATAATAAATAGTCCCAATGTACTAAATAAAGTAATAAGGTTAATTTCTTTCCTGCTGTCAGTAAATTCATGTTAGCAGTCTCTCGTCAGCTTGACATCAATTAATGATTTTAATTCCAGACTCTTGTCACAGTACTCACCACCCTTTCGTCTAATTAAAATGGATGATGCATGATGAAGGGAAAACACAAGACTTCTGTTCTTGTTGTAACATTTCTATTCATTAGTATACTTCTACAACAAAGGGCTTGTGGCTTTAATGGTACTAGAGAAGGATGAAGAGAAGTTTATTACACGTTAAAGATAAAGACCGATATACCTTTTGGAAAATAAAATACAGGAAGCATTTTATGGAATAACCGAATCCTTCTGGGGGAAAGAAACCCAGTTTTATTTTAACGATTAATGAACAGGCAGAACGCTTCCCTCTAAATTTAGGACAAATAACGCGCGAACGACACCCACTCTACTCGCAGCCTTGTTTACACCCGCACAAAACCAGGCGCTGTCAGCCTATTGACTGAGCTCCAGAAGCAGCGCTCAGCCTGCCAGAGCAGGGCAGACGCTCGGACTCGCCTGTGCGGGCATCGCCTCCTCCCGCCCCTGCCGCCCGAAGCCACCCCCGGCCGCCCAAAGCCATTCCCTGCCGCCCAAAGCCACCCAGGGCCGCCCAAAGCCACCCCCGGCCGCCCAGCAGGGCTGTCCCCAGCTGACACCGGCGCCGGGCGCGGCCGCACGGAGCGATCCCGCCGAGCCCGCAGCTCCCCCTCCCGGCCCCGCCGCTCCCCGGACACCTCCCGGGCCGGGAGCTGGCGGCACTTGGGGCACAGCGACGGCAGGACCGTGTAAATGTAGCTCCCTTTGTAAGCCAGAAGAACAAAAGGTCATGTTTTCCAAAAGAGAAAGGGGGGAAGCCGGCACAACAGGAGGTTTCTGGTCCAGCCGAGAGCTATTCCCGTCACGTAGCCAGCGCGGATCGCTCTGCCGAGTTCACTGTCCCCAGCCAGTGTCAGTGCACAGCTGCAGTGACAGAGCAGAGCGAGCCCCCTGCCCACGGGCCCCCCCCGACCGCTCCATCGCCCTCCAGCATCCCCGAAACCTCTGTGACAGCGCTTGCAGAAGCACACCTCAATTCTCTCCCGAAAGGTTTCTCCTTATCTCCTCAAGACTGAGCCTTTCCAACACAGGTGTTTAAGCAATGATTTTCCATCCGTTTCATTGGAAGTTGAGGAAGAATACAATACTAAGATTAAAACACTTTTATGGTAACACAGAGATTTATAGAACATTAGCAAAGCTCTTAAATCAGTGCATTAACCAAACAGAGAAAATATCCTCTAGACTTTGCTTCCAAGAGGAGAAGTGCCTCTAGAGGCGGATTACAGCATAAGCATTGTTTGCCCATAGATGGATCACGAACTCTGAATCATGAGATTACATGAGAATTGCAACTTTTCATCTTTTAAGTATTATCCAGCAGTGAAGCATGCTGGATTCAGATGAATTTCTTAAAAACTTCACAAAGAGGTACGTCTAGTTCATTCCTCTGTTATCTGCTGCTTGAGTACAAAGAGTGAAGTTGTTCAGGTCAGGGAGAGCTCTCTTTGCTAGATGAAGTCCAAGGCTGAAGATCTTGGCCTTGCCGTGTGTGCCAAGAACTGCACATGCCTGTGCTAAAGAAGGGAAGACCACAGGCAAAGGTTTTGGATTTGCTGACAATTTATTTTGTAATAAACACGAAGTTGGAAAGAAAAAGAAAGGGGGGAAAAAAAAAAGAATACGAACAAAAAAAAAATTAAATTGAAGGATAAATGCAAGGGTGTGGAAGAGAGAGAAACAAAGGTATCGGATCCTGCTGTTTGGAGGGATGTCTCTCCAGCGAGGACTACCACTAACAACCAGAAGACAAAAGTAAGGTTTTTGAACAATTCTGTCTTCACATTGCCTAAGAAAGAGACTACACCAAAGGGCCTTGAAGAATTAAGAAACCATTTCAGGGCACTCAGGTTGCAGGATATCAATGGACACATTGGCTAAATACTGAGCGAATGAACTCTGGGAGGCCCTCAAAGACCAGATGTAGAGGTTTTATAGACTGGAAAGGTCTGTGGGCTTACAGAGGTTTAGATGAAGCAGCACAGCACAAGGTGACCACCCATATGAACTGATTCCTCTTGGTCATTGACACAAGTTTCAAAATCTCCTTTTAAGTCCATCCAACACTGTAAAACTACTGGCTTGTGACAAACTGTAAGCAGTTGGAAGCATCTCTAAAAACTCAAGATATTCCACACATCTCCAATCTGCAAAATCCAAGGGATTTTAGGAAGATATGCAAACCACAGGTACATCAGGAGACTCTGGGTTTGATAAAAGAAATCACACAAAACACAACCAGCTTCTATTACAAAGCCACAAAGGACCCAGAGCTGTTTTCTTGGGTGAATGGAACATCTCAGTGGTACCCAGTCTGAGCAGTCCAGTGATAGATAGACCAGATGACCACACAGCAACGAGGAGCTCCAAATTAGCATTTATGTAAAACAGCTGTGATCTGGCACAAGACCACAGCTAACTGAATTTGGTTCTTATTCAGCTTCCTCAAGACTGCAACACAGACTCTTTCTTAGGAGACTCAAGGCCACAGTCAGAAAGCCTATTGCCTAGTCTTGCCTCAAGTTTTTGCCTGGTGCCACTACTGGGGAGAACCTTTCTACCACAGCACAGCACAGCAGAGCCCAGGCAGATTTTAAGATCAGGGCTTGGCAGATACTCAAGGATAATGCAAGCAGGCTTGTTTTTGTGCAGTAAACCAGTGTTAAAGCACAGTGACATGGGGCAATGTTCTATGGCCTTGGATGAACTGTTGTTCCAGCATTTGGAGGATTTACAAATAGCAAGCATTTTACAGAATTTTTGGTAAGACTAGTGGGTGGTCCCATCAAGCACACCCCTAATTGTTCCAGTATTCCTTGTAATTGAAAACTGGCTGTAGTTTCAACTAGATAACTTCATTTCTCATTCAAAATTGCTTTAAGATTGTCAGTAAACACACACCATATATGTCTATATCTAACATATATAGGATGTATCTTAAGAGATACACAGCTTAAGCTACACTCCTTAATCAGAGAATCACAAAATCAAGAGATTATTATTAATAATATATGTATGAAAGGCCATTCTATTAATTTAATAATGGTAAATTGAAGAGCATTAATTTATTTGTCTCATAATCCATATGACTGCTAGGTTTTAAAGAAAATACTATTTTAAGCACAATATTATTAAAAATAGTAATTCCATAAAATTGTGGGCATGATTGATTTTTTAATGGGCTGTTCACCTGTTCTCTGACCCCCCCTAAGGATTTTTGCTCCTAGCCTCTCATACATAGCAAATTCATTAAATCCAACCTACTTCCCCAAAGCATTGTATCATTTTAGAGGTATATAGTATCAAATACCACATAAAATAGAACAAGTGAATTGCACTGAGAAAAAAAAAAAAAATAGAGGAGGAAAAAAGCCACAGAAAACAAAGTTAAAATAGCAGCCATTATGAGCCAACACTGACAGTAATATTTTATTCTGTCTCCTAGTAAGCATTTTGAGGGATTGTTCAGTTAATCTGCAAGAGTACTCTTCATTAACAGCATGTATCTAACATCATTATTTTACAGGATCAAAAGGAAACTCTCCAATCTAACTGCAAAAATATTTAGTCTCTACGGATCAAATCAACATCTGAATTTTTTAGAAACATAAGGAAGCACCTCACACATTCGGTTGCTATTTTATTATCTTTTATTAGTTGTACATGCGACTACCCCAAAGAAGTTGCATTCTCTTATAGACATAATATAAAGGAAAGCAAATACAAAAGGAAAGAGAATAATGGGAAGAGAAGGACCCGTGTTACTATAACATCAAGCTGTTATGAAGTTCTGGCACATGCATTTTCTGCAGCTTCAGTGAACACAAAGTTTTTATGACACAAGAGGAATGAGATTCCAGGAAAGATTCAAATTAGTTAGCATAACTTGATGGACAGGGATTAGGACTTGCTCCATGCATTGGGGTTGGGGGGGCTATACAAATAATTTCATAATTCTACCTTGGTACCCAGCGTGACTATTGCAACCTCTCTTACACCATCACATGGACAGTCTATACTCTGACCATTCTTACTGAGAGAGACAGAGAGACACAGAGAGACAGAGAGAGAGAATGAAGAGAGAGAAAATGTTACTGACTCAGGCGTCAAGTCTTTCCTCTTTTTATAAATGTATACTGATTTTCTGGGGATCTAATGTTACTAAGAAGCCCTAAGGGCCAGCTGAGGCTCAGCAGTGTGTGAAGCCAGGGCACAGTGTGGTGCTTGTCTGGCCAACCATCCCCTGCCCTGAGCTGGCAGAGTGACTGAATCAGCTTTCCATGGCTCTGCACCCCTGGCATGAGCTCTGTGGCTGCTCTATCCATGTGAAGGGAAGTTGGCTGCACAAACACCCTCATCACTTTTTTCCTTCAATTCCAGCCTTCCTATTTACCATTTAATCTGCAAACACTTTATTTTTAAAGACAGGAACAAATGTTATGACCCTGCCTCACTTTTGTGAAAAAAGATAAAATAAAACCCAATCAGAGTAGCAAAAAATATCCAGGCCCTGTAATGCAGCCATCTTCTACGATCAGAATGGATGGACAAAGACAAGAATAAATTTTTACATCAATTTATGATAGCATATCTGCTAAAGAGTAAAAAACTTCTCATGATGTAATCTAAACAGATGGTCACAAACGAAAAAGTTTCTGGAGTTTAACAAGTTAAACCAATAAATACACACTCCCAGCCTGCCTTTACTGTAAATCACTCAACCCTAAAAGAACTGAAAGTAAACCATTTTACGTTTAACTGAGGAGTTTACACAAGGGTTACTGTGGCTCTCTATTCCGTTGAGCTGTTAATGATGAAGCCGCTATTCATGAACTTTTGTGCTTATTTGCAGAAGACCAAGGTGCATAGTTAAATAGTTGGTTGGATGGTTAAAGAGATCACTAGGGCTAGTTAGTGACATTTCCCCTACAAGGACAAGAAAATTTCCCTTCAGAGTTTCTGCATCATTCTACATTTATGGCTGAGCTATAGCATGATTTTTAGATAAGTAACTCTAATGCATAGTTCACTTTCACTGCTAAATGTGTCTGAATCTATTTACACTCAGCAATCAAACTTTGTAAAGTTTGTCTCCTTACTGATGTCTATTCAAAGAGGCTGTCTCTCCACTCACATCTCCCCGTGTAAGTTAACTGATAACCTAAGCTTTTCAAGATTTTGACTAAATTGATCTGAGAGACACCAGAGTTTAGGCCCCAGATATCTAGGACTATAAGAGACAGGATGAAAAGTAGACTGGAAGTGTTGAGAAGAGCATATGACATATATTTTTTTTCATGTTACAGGAAGCTGACAAGGAAAAATAGAGGTACTCACCACTCACCACTCATTTTTACAATTAACAGTTACATATCTATATATATATGTATGTATATATATATGTAATTCCATAAACAGACTGCATGGCACATAAATAGACTGAACTCCAGTGACAAATATACTAGTAAGTAAATTTTTGGGTTTCTCCTAAATTTATCAATGAAAAATCTAGATATGCAAAACTCTGAAGAAAAATACAAAACATACTTCATGCTATATAAATATCTGTTTTCTGAAAATGTCAATACAATCAGTTATAGAATATACGAAGAAAGCATTTCATTTTATTACTTCAGTCTCCTCAATAAGAGAGGGATCTCTGTGTCTATAAAAGATGCTTAACACAGCCAAAGGAGCTGTTCATACTAATGTCCAAAATAAATCCAGCTTTGTCTTGTTATTTAAAATATATAAACATATCAACATGTGGAAAATTTCATCAGTGAGAATTGAACTTCAGTCATTTAATTTTAAAAACAAATTCTCTCTATCAAGGTTTAAGCAAATACTGAAGTCTACCTCTCCTGTTCTTGCTTCATTCGTATTCTCTCCTCTTCTGAAGTTAGAGCTTCCTGCACTTTTATTTTACCAGTTTTTTCACTCTTGTCATCTTTGCGATGTTTGCCAAACCTGTTAATAACACACAAAAAAAGAATCTAACTTGTGACATGAACAAAACTGTATTTTCCTTCTTCCATGACAAAGAGAGTTCTCCAAAAAGAGCTGCTGGTAAACCAGGAAGGGAAAGTGCAAAGACCTCAGAATCTCAATTTTTAGTATTTTCAGGCTGCTTCTGGGTTGTTTCTTTTACTTACACAAGTTTTCTTAATTTTTATTTTCATTTCACTTCTCTTAAAAGTTTATAGAATTCCTCACTGAAGAACAGAGCAAACAAAGATAAAATAGGACTTTATGGTTTTTTTTAATGCCAGGATTTTGGGGTGCTATTCTTAAACAGACAATCAAACAATGTTTTAAAACACCATGTCTGCCCAAGGACAGAGCTCAGGTTTGCACTAATCAAAGGAAGGTGAGGAGAGAGGGAGCTGCAGCCCCAACAACTCCCGAGGCAGCACCACCATGGCAAGGGGCCATTTCACCACACATAGCACACCATCCAAAAGTGTCAATTTCTTCTCTTTCAGCACCAGGGGTTCTGACTTAAACTTTATTACTCATGACTCTTTCCCCAGGGGTGTTCCAGTGTGGGAGGGTGAAGGGAGGGATGGAGCTGTCTGGGCTGCCCTAGACAGAGACGGGTGCTGCCAACCCAGAGCTCGCCCTCTTCACATCTCCTCTTCCCCTCTAAAGGCTAATTTCAAATATATTAGGTTTCTTCCATATTTGCACATTCCACTGTTTTCTTTAAACTTTCAGGGAGTGAAGAATTTGGCATTTGAGATACTCAGTTATTATTAGGACAAAATTATTCATATTTTTAAAGATATTTCTGACCTATTCTGGAAGGAATGACTTTCGAATAGAGCAAACCAAACAAACACTTTAATATAACCTTTAAACAGATCTAAACTTTAGATGAAAATTTTCTATTTAAGGCAGAAGGGCTAACATGCATCTGTTATACAGCATATATACCAATTAAATATGGCATCATTTATCACATCAAAAGCAGCAAGAATTTTACTTTTTTATATCAAAAGCTTATCTGAGAGCTGACTGATAGCGTGGCACTTCACATGGAGCTTCACATCAAAGGTGAAATTAAAGCACGAAGACTTGCAATCAAACATGTCCAGCAATAGTGCTGACAGGACACCACAAATGCTCATGGACAGTGAAATAAACCACTGAGTTCTTAAAGCTTCCTTCTGACCTGTTAATGTAACATCTTTAAAATATTTAAAGTTCACCAGGCATTTATAATATTTTCCCACTTGTTCCTTTTGATTCTAGGACAAAGCCATTGTGTGGGTTGAAAACTCACCACACAGCAACCCTGCAGATTGATTGATTTTTGGCCATTCAATCAAGAGATATTATTTAGATTGTGTAATGACGTTTATGGCTCTTAGGGCAGCTCTTTAAAACCAAAACCCAAAATGCAGTGTAGGAGCATGTACGTAAACTTTAAAGTGTGGGCCCATTCTCCACACAGATTGCTCATTTCAAAGCAATTCAGGCATCTGAAAACTAAAACTTTATTACTAATCACCTGAAAGTGGATAGGCAGAGGACATGATGGAGTTAAGAAATGCAAAATAGGGTGTAAAGTTAAAGTCTCTGATTTAATAATGGTATATGTAACACTGACATACTTAAATTGAAAAGACCAACATGTATCTTTTAAAACATCCTCCTATTTATTAGAGAGTAAGCAAAACCATTATACAAAGCATTTACATATATGACACAAGAGATTGAAATCAAGTTCCGGATGTTGCACACCAGACAAAAGAGATTGTTTAATTTAAAATAGCCCTAAACCCTCTAGCCCAGAAAGGGGTTTTGGCAGAAAAAAACAGTGGAACTGAGCCACTCTACCCTGATACACAGAGAGTGCCTGAGGTGGCAGCATGGGTCTGACTGACAGAACATGCAGAGCTGTGAAGAGACAAGCAACATATGTGGCACTCCAGCACAGCCTCTGGGATGCTCACATTTGCTTCAGTCTCCTGTCCTTCCTCAACCCATTTAAAATGTCAGGCAAAGCAAAGGAATCAAATTCTGCAGTATCCAGTTTATTTGTGAAAAAGAAATCACGATTTTAAAAAATGGGGGGCAGGAAGAAAAAAATTGAATTAGTTATTGTCCATTAGATTTTAGCAGCAAAACAGAATTTCTGCCACCATAAATCAATTCATTGCAAGTATGAACAGATATATAGTGAAATCAATACCTTATTAAAAAATAAAGTACACAGGAAATTTCTAATAATCTTCGTAAGCAATCTAGTAAATGTCTGGTCAGGCTGCATGACTGGGAGCATATCTAACATTACCATGTAATGCAAACCTAGCAGAATTCAGTGGTTTGACTTTGCAGATCCAACCACCAGAGCAAGTCCAGAGCACACAGAGCTCATGAGCATTCTCACAGAGGCAGAGGTGGACACCACACATGGAACACTTGGAGCAGCACCAGGGCTCAGTTTGCTTTGAGTCATGAGCAAGTTGTGGCAACAACCCTTCTTCTCTCAGGGTTTTCTTCCAATCATCCATGAATGAATGTTCCTTCTGCCCCCGAGGACCATCCTGATACAAGTCTCAAGAAGACAGCTCTGATTCTTTCCTGAGCATTTCAGAGGGTGGAATATTGTTCCCACTCTGACCGGAGACTTCCCAGTGCCCATCTCTGTCAAGCTCAGTGGTCATCCCAGCAGTGGACAGCCTGGCAGAGTATGAACCATGGTGGTCTTGCACAGGTGCCTTCTCTGGACTTTGTCACCCGCAGAAGTGATCTATCTGCCATAATCACCACTGCCTGTAACAAGTTCAGCAACATTAACTGCACTGTCCCTACGCCGGAACCCGAAAAACAAACACCATCCTCCCCCCCCAACCTACCGTGGCTTCGTGTTTCTAGCACAGTGCACAGTTGTGCTAATTGTGGCTTAACAATCACAAGCTTTGAAGAGATGCTAACATAGCATCTCAAGAAGATCCTGAGAGCCACCAAGCACTCAAGAAAGGTGCTGAAAAGAACTGTGGTGGAGATAAATTTTTATAGCCCCACACACCTCCTTTATATCTGTAGGAGCAGTCAACACTCCCCACTCCAAACATAATTCTGTCTTTGGTAAGATTATTCTTGCAAGTAATAAATGTGTTTGCTATTTACTTCTATTAAGTGTTTGCTTCATGAAGTATGATTTATAGTCACAATGAAACCCACAGCCCAAATCTGCATCCTCTCCAACAAATTTATAGCAGACATTTATAATTTATTTAACAGTCATATTCAAGCTAAGTTTAACTACAGAAATGCAACATCCAGCAATGCTAAGGCATATCATTAAAGCCAGCTGTTAAAACTCTCTCAGCTGTACTGTGGTGTGACTACACTGGTGTCAAGCTATTGAAAATCACTGGTCCTAATTTCTTCAGGTAGATTCAGGTAGTTTCTTACTCACATAAATGAAGTTTCCTATTTATGAATATTAACCAAAACAGGACACTTAGAAATAAGACTATTCAGACCACTGAAATTCAAGCAGTCTATGCAATATCCCTTCAAAACACCAAATACACATCCCACAATTACTGCGCACTGTCTCCACAGCCAGAGGTAAAGCCCTTTCTGCTGCTGTTTGTTTAGTTGGGTGAGTCAAAGGACTGGGTCAGGTCCCCAGAATTACTCCCGGTATGTTCAGCACCCAGAATTGAATGCATCAATGTAAAGATCTGCCTTAGCTAGGTGAAAATTTCACATCCTTACAAACGCAACTCCTCTAGCCCCTGACTTGCTCCATGAACATTATGTGTTTGACACCTTCCCTACAAGCCACCAGGCTTTGCATCATTGTGAATCTTACCTTGTTACTGCTGAAGCACTCAACAGGAACAAGAGATGGAATTAGGACGTTTGCGCCATACATGACCCACAGCACATTTGGAGCCTTACTGCCTTCAATACTATTTTTTTCTATATGGATATATTGAAAGGCCTGGCACACCCACGTAATAAGTTCTCCCACTGAAGTGACTGCTCACTCACTGAGAACAGCCTAAGACTGAATCCTGCAAAGAGCAATCACAGATCTCTCCCTTGTAAAGCAGCAATCAACGTCCATTTGTGCTGTGTCAGAGAGACTCCAGGCTTGTGCAAGGCCTGGAGGACACAGCCAAGCGCTGTGATCCCGGCCCTCACTTTCTCTCCCCAGACACAGGAGCAGTTCTCTGCTGCCTGCAGCTGGTTAGAGTGCCTCAAGCACTTGGTGATTTTCAGGTGCCTGTCTGAACCCGAGATGGTCTCGTTCTCACTGCTGGGGGGCTCGCTGCTGGGATACTTGTTGCAGCTCTTACAAATGCAAATGAAATTACAACTTTCCTTCTGATACGGACATGAAAACTCCATCATTCAGCATCTGTGCACAGCAATGCTCCTTGCATTAGTGAAAAGGAGGATAGTGCTTAAAAACAAAGGCAGAGACTACTAATTTTGGAATTAAAACCCAAAACCATGCAGAAAAGGAGCATCTGTGGCACTGACGTTCAGACAGTGTTGAGAATCTAATCCCAAGCTCTTTTCTTTTGCAATGTTTGGTGCCAGCAATTTGACTGCACGCTATAAAAGCCCAGCCTAAATCACTGCACAAGATACCAATGCACAGACACAAGCTACTACATGATGTGCAACCAAATTACACACGCTAATGCCTCACCAAGTTACCATATTCATGAGGAAAACAGTTCTGTTGCTAAAGCTTCAGCTATACCAGCTACTCTGGAGCACCTGCAGCTACAGAAGCACAACACTTCCCTCAATCTCACCTATTAGAAGCAGAACATAGATTATAATTACTCAGTGTAGAAAATAAAAAGAGAAAACAGAAGTGCTCCAAACCCCAAGTAATAAAAAAATTACCACTCTGTTCATAAATATCCTTTCACAGATATCACATAATATTTTTTTGAGGACAAGAACTGTATGGTTATAAAATAATCTCTTCATAATACTAACAATGTTTACTTCACATAACAGCTTGTTTATTCAGTAGCTCTCTCACTTAAGCCCTGTTATAAAAAGTATATCTAAAAAGTAGTTTAATTTTATTTTGTAGCTGCAAAAGCAAAGAAAACATTTCTATGGCTAATTGAAATACAGGTTGTAAATTAAAAATACCCCAACTGTCCAAGACTGTGAGAAATTGATGAAAGAAAGCAGCTGAAATCTTGCTTCATTCGAATTGCAAAGATATTCCAGAGTTCTACCTTATTTAGATCTTCTTAATTCTCCTTTTACACTAGAGGTTGGAGAAAGTTTCAAGATAAATATAAATGCTCAATGTCATATTCACAGACCCACAGACTTAATCCTCGAATTCAGCCAACAAAAGGAATCACAGTAAGTGAAGAAGTTACAAATTGTAAGAGTACCATCTTTCAAATGTATGATCTCTAGTACATAACAGCCAAGTCACATCAGAGGAAAGGACCATCCTCAGACCCCATGGTACTGGTTTGTCACATTATTATTAATAAAAAGATGAGAACACAGACCTGTATGCCATAAGCTTGACCCTCAAATAGGAAATCTCATGAACTTTGGATAATCTAATCAAACTAAAATGAATACCCAAACCTCTCTGTCAGCTGGCTCACTTTCAAGCTTACTTGCTTGAATGACTGTCACCAACTAGGAGATGACCTAATCCAAAGTCTGTCAGGCTGAACAGAGAGGCACTGACTAACAAGTGCCTCCAGTGGCTTTGGGCCAGTGCATCAGAACAACTGAACAGTACGAGACTCAACAGAGAAAACAGCATAGCACAACATTTAAAGAACAGGCTCGAGCTACAACGTGATGCCATATATTAAAAAAAAATATGTGAAATAGAGTACACATGTAGGCATAAAGAACATGGACATGACTTTGCATAAATAGCTATAAATACAGACAGAATGAGTGAAGCAAGAAGGATGCATGAGTAACAACAGAAATTCCACATTTACAAGTTATCTCAAAAATAGATTCAGTTTAAAAGCATATCTATCAGCATCCTTGAGACAACAAAAATAATGTACATGTAATCTGCTAAATGGATTTTACTCTGATGCGTTACTGATGAGATCACTGTCGTCTGCCAAATCATCCACATATTTCATTAGAATAAAGAGCTACAGAAGAAACATGCATTAGTTGATTAATGAAAAAAACCACAAAAATTGATTGAGACAGAAGCTCAGTAGCATTATGTTCCTTAATAGAAAAAAGACCATCATTAAAAATTAACAATTGGTAAGTGTCTTGAGCTATTTTGTCAGTGTTTTCTAGCTTCAAGGCATGCTCTTTTCCCCACAGTAGCAAACAGTATTCACACACACAGACACACACAAGGTAAACACTGCTTGAATGATTTTGCAATGATTTCTTTCTCACCCTGCTGTATCAGCAAAATCATAAAATTTATATTGCAACACATTGTTGGGACATACAAAACCATTCTGTTGCTAAAAAAGAAAACAAAAACAAAAACAAGGATTTAACAGAGCACACTAACTAAAGCTATCCTCTTTAGTGATGATTTGAAGGTTTAGAAGCCTTCCATTCCAAGCAAAATTGTGCAATTGCTATTTTTATAAACACGTTTTTAAGTGTAAACATTTACATACTGGCAACGGATTTCATGCTCTCACATGTTACTAATCAAATTAGTAGATCTAATTCTACTTCTTGGGAGAGAGTGGAATGACTGCTGGAGTGACTCAGCAGCAGCATTGTCCTGAGATGACACAAAAGCACTGATGTGCAGGCACCTTGATGCAGGAGCTTGGAGGCATAATTAAAACAGACATTGATAACTTCATTTTCCATGGATTTTCTTGCCTATGCTAAAAGTGATAAAGCAGCAATCCTTCTGGTGCAACACTCCACAGAGGACCCCTTTCAGGAGGGTTCCCGGAGAACTCTGCTGTCACAAACCAAGGAAAGCACATTACAAAAGGTCATAGGTAACTCATGACAATGAACAATACTCTAAAAAGGTAAGCCTATATCTTTTCAGGCCAGTGATGTTTGCCTTCAAGCAATAAAGAAACTCATGCTCAGCCACAAACACAGGAATGTAAAGCACTGAAACCAATGTGGCTATTGCTGCAAAATATCAGCCCTTTGAAGTGCCCACCTTGGGCCTGAATACTGTAAAGCATCTGAAGGTCTTCTATGTTCTATTCACACCTTTTCTCCCAGAAGCCTCTGTATCACTTTCCAAACATTAAAAAAAACATTTTTCAGCCCCATTTAAGGCGGTGTTCTAGTACATCTCACCAAACTAAGTTTACCCAAAAAGAACAGACAGGACGGCGCATATATCGCAACATTTCATGTACAACAGCACCGGTGATTCCCACAACAACTTCCTGGAAAGAAGTGGAAACAACATATGGGATCCATAACTGCTTCCAGTGAAACGTAATCTGCCTGTCGTCGTGAGCCCATATCCCAACTTCGAAGAAAATGGGTATAATGCCAAAGTAGAGACATGTCATGAGGTTTCATTCAATTATTTTCATAAACAGTTTTGATAACATTTCCTGAAAGGCATGACACAACAGGCAGAATATTATTCACACCAAGTCGCTCTCTTTTCACAACTTAAGCATTTGTAATATTTACTTCCAGCATAAAATGGTGGAACTTTTAAAAACAGCTTTCTTTTATGGAAAGACCATCTGGTTGCAAATTTCTAAACAGAAGATAATCTTCTTGCATTGCTACTCATGATTGCCTGAAGCTAGCTGGAGCCATGGACAGCTCTAATAAATAAATAAATACATAAAGCACAAGAAATCAGAAAAAACCCCTAACAACTACTTCAAACTATTACTGTAGTTGAAAAGCAGGCTGAGAAGTTCAGAGAAAGTATGAAAAATTTTACAATTATACTATTGGAAAGACAGTAGCAAGACAGCAGAGATGTCCAAATCTACTCAGTAAGCAATACCAAAACATAGTAAAAGTTACCATATATAATTCATATTCATGGTGGTCAGACAAAACCTGTTAAACTGGGGATTGTGGCATCCCTGAAGGATGCAGGAATATAAAAACAAATCTTCAGCTTAGGTATAATTTTCTTAATAGTCATCAGTAATGGGAGCAACCATAGTACTAGTACATGACTTTTTAATGGAAATTTAATAACAGTCTAAGCATTTTAAAGTTTTTGACCAAACCTCTTTTATGCTGTGTATGTATTCAAAAAAGAGAGCAATTATTGACCACAGTTACTTGCTCCAAGCTTAAATTTCATACAGGGTGTGCTACTTGTCTTAGAAGAAAGTAGCTCATACATGTGACCCAACCGAGTTAATTCAGTCTTTTTATATTTTATATATATATATATATGTATATTCTTAATATATATTTTATAACTGTATCATCTCAATCAGCAACATATCCTTTTATACTGTGATTTAATGTACTGAGAAATTCTCCTGTCATCCTTCTCACACAGAATGCGCCCTTCAAGACTGCAGTGCCCTGTTCTAAACTGCAGCACTGGGCAGTATGATACTGAACAGTAACTGAAAGACTGAAAGTCTGAAATACAAATTTGAACAATCAAAATAAAGCCTCACTTACAGAGTAAAGAGCAGGCTCCTGAAAAAGCCTGAGAGAAGGCCTGCAGTATGTTAACTCACAGACCGCATACATAAAAAGCACACACACAACTCTCTACTTTGCAGTACAGAACACCATACACAGGGATAATAAAAAAATTCCCAAATTCTCAGCATCAACCGCAGCCACTATTAATAAAGTTCTGACAATGTACTCATTCTTCTATAACGTAAGCAATTTTTTCTGTGAAGAAGCAGAATCCTGCATCCTGGTGCTACTGGGTGCCAGGTTCAGCCCCCACCTCAGGCTCGCCCTGTGCCAAAGAGGTGACACCACCTCAGCCCAGCGCTCCCCACCTGCCCACAGCTGCCCTGCAGCCACGCAGCAGGGCAGGCAACCTATGCTGCTGCATTTGTCACGCTCCAGAGAGGAGTTTTAAAATTGTGGACCCATTTAGGTCCGAACAATGCTGCGTTGTATGCCTCTAATTACCGGTGTCCACTGAGGATGCTCAGAGACAGCGTTTAAACCATGGCTACCCAGCAAAGCGTTCTCTCCACAACTATACTTCTAATTCCTGCTCTGTTCATTTCAATGCATTATTGTTTCCAAATACAATGCTTCAAATTGCAAATTATGTCTGGCTCAAGGGCTGATTATGAGAAACACTAGCACTCCTGCCTCTGTGTGAATAACTCTGATAATAATGAGTGATTGATTGAGCTCCAAGAAGTCCAAATGATGAGAAGGGTCAATTTGAACACTTTTATTAGCTTCTTTTGTTAAATCTAACACTTTGCCAGGCCAGAGAGAAATACTGCATCTGGTTACCATGATTTTTTGCGACCCTACAGAAGTACAATTTAGAAAATGGGTACTGGTCTATAGGCAGACCTTATAAGAAATGCTAATGAAACATAAAAACCCACCCATTTTACTTGCACTCAAGAGATGTCCAAAGAAAAAGAGAACAAAAAGAAAAAGTTGCAAGGGAAATTTGCTTCAAGACTTTTCTGTCAGAAAAGGAAAAAGGAAAATCTTTCAGTAATACTAAGAGGCATCACAGTTCCATTTTACAACCAAAATGCTTTGCTTAATAGGTCTGCCTTAGGTAAACATGAGCTAAAACACGAAAATCACTAAAAATGCTCACTAAGCACATGCAACAGCAGAGAAATTAGGGCAAAAATGTAATACACAAGCTAGTTAGACCAGGAAATTGCAGTAACATTATTCCAAGAATGAAAGTCTTGCAGTCATGCAATTACACTGTATAAAATCAGCAAAAGTTAACACAGGCACACACAAAAAGTTAATCAAACTAGTTGCAGTTCATCCGGAACCTTCCAAAGATTAAATTTTCCCTACAGATCTCATTACCTACAAATCTTAATACATCAGTCAGCACTTTTTTTGTCAGTCACTAGAGATCTTTGTTGATACACACCTCCTAGAAAACAACCTCTGCAGGGTAAATTAAGCAATAATTGATATAGGTGACGTCTCTGTATCTTTAGCCTCATTCACATATTTACACCTACAGGAGGTAGAGAAGCCACAGATAACTTCCAGCAGAAGACCACAGTCAACACCGTAGGATCTAAGTCTAAACAAAATATTCCTAAGACCAGACAAGTCCGTGCAGCTGTCATTCTCAAAGCATGCCTACAACACCAAAAAGCAATTTCCCTCGCTGTAACACTGTAAATGGCTGTAGGTTACAGTTTAGAGTCTCCTGCCTCATTCTGGGTTTCACAGTGCCACTCAAGTCTCCTTGGGGCTAAAAAAGCAAAGTTTAGTTCTATAACCAAATTAAAAATGCCAACAGGTCACCTTTACAAGGCACCCTAGAACACAATTCATTTAAGTGTCCTTGAAGTGTTCAAGACCTGGACCTGGGATTTTGAGCAACCTGATCTAGTGGAAGATGTCCCCACTCATAGGGGTTAAAAATAGATGACCTTTAAGTTCCAACTCAAACCATTCTGTGATTCTATGAATCTACATTATCACAAAAAGCAGAGAGCAAAAAATAACAGGCACATTATTTCAAAAAGTTTGCTACAAAGATAGGGCGATGGCACAGGGATGTAGCCTGAATCAAAGCTCTGGGTAATAAATATCAATATGCTACTGCTGGCTTCACATACCTCTGCCTTTTCTATCAGTTGATATTCTGCCCTGCAGCAGGAAAAATTCATTTACACATGCTGTATCTTCTGGGTGGAAAATGAAGAGCAAGACTTTGCACTGCAGCAGCAGCACCAGAACAAACCATCTCTGGAGCAGACACAATAAGACTCAGGTGGATCATTGCTGGGACAGCAGTCTGACAGCAAGTCCCTGCAGCAGCTGCTTCCAGGGCTTGCTCAGAGCTACCTGGAGCCCTGGAGATGCCTGGCATCCTGTAGCTGCCAGCAGTCAGAGCTTGAGCTGTCTTCATGGTAACTGTAGTAGAAATAACTATATCAATTGTGATTTACACTGCTGATCATTTAAGGGCAAAGCTGGGAGCTGAGATTTTTTCAGATTCAAAAGAAGCACAAAGCAGGACTTGCTCAAGACTAATTACAGGGAAGAAATGTGGGGTGGTGAGTTGGGTTTTTTTGTGTTTTGTTTTGGCTTAATTTTTTTTTTGTTTTGTTATTGTTGTTTTGATTTTTTTTGTTTGTTTATTTTTTCATAGCCATCACATAAATAAACTCCTAGCACAGAAAATCTCAGACTTCGACCAGCCCCATACACACTGACATTTTTGTTCTCATTCCTACATGCTCAGGCACTATAGGAAGCAAATTACTAGGCCTGCATTTATTTAGAAACCCAGACAGATGATGTTTAAAACAAACCCAGACTTGACTTCAAAGACATCTGGTTCTTGAGATGTTCTTCTTCAAATGATAACAGCTCTGCTCCTGCTCAGTGCTGCACACAGTATACAGCAATTATCACTGCCATCTCACTACTTCTTCTGAATATATAGCCTAAAACAAATTTTGAAAAAACCCCCACAATGAAAATGGCACTGATTCTTCACATTAACTTACCCAAGCAGTTTTCTTCCTTTGGGGTTATAAAAGGCAAACAGAACTAGCAAAGTATTTGGAGCTCTAGAGATGATACCAGGACTCCTAATGGTTACATGGGTTACAATGGTTACATACAACAACGATAATATTGTTGGTATCATTACCTGCTCAGCAACACCAGAGAAAAGAAATATTTTAATTGTCACACTACATCCGAAACTCCTGCTTGTGCCAGCATGTTGTGCTTGAATTTCAGGATTTTAGCACTGTGTTGAAGACAATGATAGCATCTATAACAACACTGTGATATATTTGAGATTTATTTGTGGTATGCTGCTGTTGAAATGTGTAATAGCAGTTCAGCTTGCATACTAAACACACCTGGCGTTGAATATGCTAGAGGCACTTGCAATCGGTATAAAAATATACTACTTTTATTATTATGGTATTCAAAATTGCTGATAAAGGTAAGATTCTAGATGCATTTTTGTTACCTAATCTTCTTTTTCAGATCTTTTAAAGCTAGGTCATAAACTTTGTCATTGATTAGACATTTTTTTACCAAGCACTACTTATAACAGCATAGCATGAAAAAGAAAACTACATACATTTCCAGTGATTCATCTATCCAACATCCATCCAGCATTCATCCACCTTCAAACTAAACTCAGCATCAGTATCTGAGATCTCTAGTATATGTTTTTAGCATATATATATTTCATATTTATACAATACAGGAAGCACCATAGGACATCAAAACCCCTGGAGACACTAGCATGGACCAGGTACTATCCTATTTTTAAAACAAGAAAATTGGTCCTCTTGACAGTTTAAGCAGCTTGCCAAACTCCAGGAGTTTTTTGCATTGCAAGCACAAAAACCATTAGGGCTAACTCTGCAGATCTCATTGACAAAGCTAAATCTATGAAGTTAATAGTCAGGTAACATTGACTGAACTAGTTATTTGTAACAGAGAATTTCTCGACCAATACAGCACTTCCAACATACTTTCAACATAAAATACAAATGCTTTGAAAGAGCCATATCAGTAGTATGCTGTTATATTTAGTGAAATTAGTCAAATTCACCAAGTAGTTTAATGAAATTATACTATGTTCTTTTTCCTTTGTGAAAGGGACTGATAGCAACAAAGTCCTGAAAAAGTGTTAACATTTGTAGAAACTAAGTATTTATCTTCTGCAAAAGCAAACATTTCAAAATTCACTGTTAACCACATCATCAACTAGACCAAACATACATTGTAAAGCTAGTTCTTGAAATAATTCCAGCAGGGTCTATTTTATAAACATCTACAGCCCTTTCTTGCACTTCTGCTTATTGTAAGTTTGCACAGAAGTGGTAAAATTTAATACACGGTGGAACACTACATTAACTACTGAAATGTTATTGCACATCAAAAAGGTTTACTGCTGCTTTGTAAACATGCTTACCTGACTGCCATAAAATGCTGACATAATGTGTCAGCTCTATTGCGGCACACTGCAATCAGGACTGCACACATGAAATGCAAAAGCAGCTCCTTGTAAAAGTAATTTACACAATCTCTAAAAGACATTTTTGTATATGGCCTACTTCAAATTTTGTGGTACTTTGGGATTAGGTAAATATACCCCAAACTATCAGTAACAGGACGAACAGAATATGTACACACACTGTATTTTGTACTTGAGCACAAAGGCACTGTCGCAAGAAATGCCCGAGCTAGAGATCACACTGAAAATCTGAAAGACAGAAGAACTGGATATGGTCACCCAGTTCTGGTATCCCACCCTTGGGAGCTACTACTGCTCAGTGTCAGAGCCAAAGATCGGGGATACAGGGACTTCCTGGGCATCAATTAACTCTTGTGTGACCAAATTCTTATGCTCTTATATTAAATCCTAAAGAATCAACCAAACATGAGTGGAATTACAATAATTCTTTCTCCCCCTCCAAAAGTAAAATAAACTTCCTCCTTTTATGACTGGCTGAACTACAAATGCCTGAGGTTTTACTCGATATATGTATTTTGGGGTGAAAATTAAAAGTATCAGCATTATAACACCAATTTTAGACATTTAATAAAAAACAGATGACAATTTCTGGTGTAGCATGAAATAGTAGAAAATAATATTTCTGTCAACTGTTTTCTTCCTCAGTTCCACAGAAAATAATCACCTTTTGTAGCTCAGTGGATCATATAAGACACTATTAGCATATCAGCCAATCAGCTCAGTGTCCTAATAGTTGCCAGTCCAAGACCATTTAGAGTAAGATGCTTGGAAGCACAATGAAAAAGCAACAAACCTCTTTATAGATAAGTTCTTCCTTAACACTTAGCATGTCATGAATGTCATGTGTCTCGAATACAGGTTCAGGTGTGTTACTTCCTATACTCCTGGGATCCCATGAGGGCAGCATTCCCTAAGGGTAACAGCACATCACAAAGGTTCTTTAAAATGCCAATTTTTTTTCACGAAAATCTTATTGTATCTCCACATGTTCTTGATTCATGAGAAGGATAAGTACATGCTGATTGATTCACATTTTTTGTACCAGCAATTATTCAGTGTCTTTTACTCCTATCTTACCAAGGACAAATACTTTTCATCACGGGTGGTTAAGCATTGGAACAGGCTGCTGAGAGAGGCGGCCGACTCTCCATCCTTAGAGATATTTGAAACTAAACTGGGCATGACACTCAACGATGAAAAGTTGAAGCTGGGCTACTGTGAGTAAGAAATGACCCAAGCAGAAAATCTCTCTTGCCCAAATTACTAAGAGTGTAGTATGTTTAATATCTCTTCAGCTCTTCCTAATTTTTTTTCCTCCAGAAGTTATCAACAGATTCAAAGTGGGGGAAATACGACTTCTATACCCCATTGCCACTGTGTTTCTAATATTTCCTTATCTCTTATTCTTTCTACAAAACTTCTGTGTTCCTCTTAGTTTTTTCCTGAAGTAACAATTTAAAAGCCTAAATAAGGCCTCTGAAAGCCTTATACCTACTATTTTCCTACTGCATTCAGGGAAACACAGGTGCTCACCAACTATTTCTGTGCTGGTATATTCTGTTCCAGAAATTATAGACTGGTTTAATCCCATTTTACCATTTTCACTGAAGGGTTGCATAGTTATGCCTTTAATGACTCCTTCTTTGCACAATAGTAGGACATGTTAACATCTTAACAGGAGGCACCAGCATGCCAACACACCACAAATACAGATCATTGCTTCCGGCAACTGAAACGCAGTAGTAAGTTAGAGCTCTGCCTTTTTGAAAAGGATCAGCTGTCCTGCAGCTGCCAGCTTAAGTGCCTTAAGAAAATATGATTTAACCACCTATGTCATCCCAGATACAAAAGTATATTAAGTTGCATTCATTTTCCTCTAAGGCAACATTCCTATTCCTGTTTTTAAATAGGATTTTCAAAGATGACTCTACTTAAAAAACATAATCTATGCATCCACAATATGTACCAATGTACAGGTGCTATCAGTAGTGAATTGAAACCTCAAAAGAACCTTTCCAAGAGATAACAAAACAAATGTCATTAGTAGAGCTTTTCACCTAACAAATACTTAATGTCTCAAGACAGTATTTATTTATGATGCTTTTTTATGGACTAGGGCACTGCCTGTTTAGTCTTCAATTATCACATGAGGTGAAGGAAAAAATCCCATTTCTATATGAGCCTAAACCAAAATTGACTTTGAATCTCTGAACTGTCAACAAATTCTTCCCTGAAAAGGCTGGCTTTGCAGAGATTATAAAGAAGGTGTCATCCTTGACACTTGTGTTCTATATTCATCCAGCAGGCCTGGAAGAGAAGTGTGCAGAACGCCGGGCAGGATGGCAGAGGGTTCAGCTGTCACCCTGCCTGCCTCCCTCGCTTGCTTTGCAGGCAAAGACAGTGCTGAAGGTGTCAAAAGGTTCTCTATTTAAAGTCGCTGACAAGCAAAGGAAGAACACTGGGAGAATATGTTAGCAGCCACTATGAACTCATCTCTAGTAACAAGTCATCCTGACACTTACTTCTGGATGTTAGAAACAAGAATCCTGATTCTATTGAAATTTTTTTCAAAAAAGACAACAGAACAACCAAACCCCCATACACTATGCCACCATCAGATTTATAAACTCAAGATTTACTCTGGGAAAATCCAGTGTTGAGAACACATAGAGCAAAGCCCTGCTTTCTGTTAAAGTGACAAACCAGAAAGCCACATACGATTATGGTAATCTCCCACTTCAAATCTCCTTGCACAATTGCATACCACTGCTTTCTGTGTTTCGTTTAAAAGTCATACAGTTTACTAACCACTTAATGAAGCTGCATTCCTTAAATCCCTGACAGATTATGTGAACTTGTTTGGTTTAGAAACATAAATTTGCCATTCCACTACCCCCTGCCCCAATGACATCCAAGTCAAAAGCTGGTGTGTTGGGGGCTGCAGGCAATGAAACACACCTCTCTTCAAAGCAACAGCCTCCATCGAGCAGCAGGAAACAAGAAGGCAAAGAAATGCACAGAGAAAGGAAGGAGCACTTGCCTTTCCAAAAAAGAAAAGTAATTTCCAACCAAGCTTATCTCTATCAGTCCCTTATTTAGTTTTAATTGGAAAGAAGGAAATGAAGAATGTAAAAATGCTTTGAAGGACCCTTGTAAGAGTCCTGGGTAATCGTCTGCATCAAAGATGACAATTTGCTGCACGGCTGATTTAATTTGAAAGACTCTTCTGATGCTGTGTGTCCCAGTGGCCAGCTGAAACTTTGAAAATGGATCAGGACAAAGTAGCCCAGAGGAGCATAGAAAAGGTGCATCAACAGTACCCAACTTGCAGACAGGTTGAGGTCAGTGTTCCTCCTCTAAAGTTTGAAAGGATATCCTGCTTAGACCCTGCATCCAGGATTATAGTAGGCCATGCATTTTCTAGCTGGTGGCAGAAGGGGGGAAGCAGATGTGGACTTAATGACAGTTGTGCCAGCTGGCTTGTAATAGCAGCAGGCAAA
Source organism: Regulus satrapa (assembly GCA_013396955.1). NCBI lineage: Eukaryota > Metazoa > Chordata > Aves > Passeriformes > Regulidae > Regulus > Regulus satrapa. Next base: position 361,228 of record VWZN01021057.1, on the reverse strand, counting down.
AACCAGAGCACAAACAGCCCCAGATTCCATTTACCTGACCAACGACCCAGCTCAGCGTTTCTGATGAAAGTCTCAGCACAAGCACCACAAGCTGTCGGCAACGTTCTCATGTGAGCATTAGTAAACCCAGGCACAATTCAGTGTGCACACAATGAGCTTCCAAGTTTGAAATGATGCAGCTGACGGGTGTTTAAGCACTAACCTCCTCCTCTGTGTTCCAAGGCTTAAGATTTACGGTGTTCTGTTCCGTAAGCACTAAAGAAAAAAACTCTAGCTTTTAGAGCTCGTTCCCATGTTTTGTATTAAGTCCATATATCAGTAAGTGTCATTCACCAATACAAAGTCCAATTAGTCATGCTTCCAAGGAAAATGTCATTATTGCTGTTTCTTAAGCTTCTGAATGATAGAAATCAGACCACAGATTCTGTTTTATCAAGTTTGAGGTATTTGCCAGTCCTGCTGATTAGGATATAATTCAACCGTATTTTACACCACTCTGACATATTTTAGTTATTGTGCCTAGTTAAAAGTCTGAAGATTGCTATTAAATGAAAGAGAAATAAGGTTGTTACTAAATCAGTGGTGTAACCTTTGTGAGCTGCTTTTCATCTCCGCACAGACATTACAATGAGAAAACTTAAATGAAAACCAGAACAGGCAATACAAGGAAGTCATGTAACAAGCAACAGTAATCCACATAGGTTATTCTCCCAAATGCCTAGTCAGTGGTCTCAGATAGCTAATGTGGTTGAAATGTGTAATTCAGAGCTACAAATAGTGTGTTTATAAATCTGGACATGTCCAGTGCACCTTGGAAACAGCTGTGTGGGAGAAAAAAATAGCCAGCAGTATATCTGATTTCAGCTAAACAAGGTTGCAAACTGAATTATCTATTTCCTCTCACAGAACTGGAAGATACAACACTGCAAGGCACCCAGTAATCATTTTAAATGTAATTAAATCTAATTTGGATTAGATTTTAATGGTAATCTGGGGATATCACATTTGCATTCGTTATTCAGTGCATTGATTTACCCACCTACATGCTACAACACTTAAAATGGGAATTAAGGATCAGCTACCCTACATTATGACTTTACATCTCCACCAACATTACAGGCCATATCTTAAAATATGCATTACCATTACATCTATTCCATAAATAACCTCCAAAACTGATGTAGGCATTTCTTGCCTAAACCCCAGGTTAAGATACAAGTCATACTCCCCATCTTTTGTTCTCATCACCTGCTCCCCACATAAATCTAAATGTACCATATAAATTTTCAAAGTCATTTTTCTCCAATCGTATCAAGAGTTAATTGTTTCAGTAGGTTTGGGTTCTCTTTATCAGGCAGTGAGTGACTGTCCCTAGGTATTTTCAGCAAGAAAATGACTAGCTAGCTTGGCCTCCCTACTATTCCCTTTCCTGCTTTTGGAAACCCAGAGCTGCCTCTTTCTCCTCATTATTCTCAATGTCTTGAAGGTTCACTTTCTCCTAAAGATGTTATTCCTCAGACATATCCTTTCCTGAGACTGACCACCATCTAACAACTATATCCAAGCTTGTACACTGGGAGGAAATACGAATTAAGTAAAGGGATTGTAAGTGATGGGCAGAACCACAGCAGATGTGTCATTTCATCACCATCATCCAAAACCTTTAAATATAACAAGTCTTCCTTTCTCATATCCTATGGGGAACCACTTTGATAGAAATACTCTGCACATGACAGGGGCAAAAGGAAGGGGAAAACAATCGCACAACACAGAGACCCATGAAATTAATGTACATCTACCAGCACCAATTACAGGCATACTCTGGAACCATGAAGATTCTTTCTTAAGGCAGCACTACAATGACTTCTTCAACTACTGATTGTTTTTGTCATGGTAATTTTTATCAAGAAACAAAATATCTACTTAAAAACAAACAAAATCAGACTCAAAATTAGTAAGCATATTTCATATTGCTTTTGGAGAAGCATACAGATTTCTATAAACTTCTGATGTCAAAACATATATCCACTGAAGTTTTCTCAGCAGTGAAACAAAAAACTAGCAGCACTTCATATCAGCTTCCCAAATCCTATTTGCTCAACTGGCAGTGGCAACCCAGGTACCCTCTAACTAGAGAAGTAGGAACAGCAAAAACCACAGGATTTGGCACATGATCCTCTTGAAAGGCTGAGACAAGAATGATCCCCCTACTCAGATAAAATTAATAGATTCAGGTGTAAGCAAAGCACTACAACAACGGCTTCTCCTCCAAGAGACCAATATATCTGCTCAACACTTTTCTAGGCTAACTTCTGTCCTGTTTTCATCTGGAAGAGACTTCTCAGCCAATTAAATAATTAGTTGTGTCCTGAACTGTCAGTTTTAAAAAAGAAATACACACATGCTCAGACAGATTCATGTCCCAGTCAGAAGGGTGAACTTCTAGCCTGTCCACAGCCCAATGCTGGCAAAGGTCCTCTGGAAATAATGGGAGCTCTGTGTGTCACACACAGTTTCAGCCACAGTTTTTCAGTTTGCGGTTTTCTGCCAAGGTTATGTCAATCCTCTTTACTATGTTTGATGCAAGTAGTAAAACAATGGAGGTGTTTAGAAGATTTACTTATGATTTTAACTTCTTATCTGAATCATCCAGGGATTTCTTGGAAATAATGACTAGATGCTGAAGGATAGAGGTAACCTAGGGTTCTCTAGTAGGATTTTCCATCTCACAGTAGAGTTTAATGAAGATTCCAGTAGCAAATCCTAAGATTTTAACTGAACACAAGGAGACTTATTTTTATACATCACACAGACTCTACTTTATGAGATGCCAGTTTGCATATAGGCAACAAAAAGCCATTTAGCTAAATACAGACATTGGAATAAGGTGTCAGTTAATAGCAGTTTCATCTCACAACTGGTTTTGCCCATACAGCCTAATGGAAAAAGACTAAAGATTAGAGCACTGAAAAGGAAGGAAAAAAAGTGAAAAAGGAGAAAAGAAGAACAACAAAGAAATCACAATGTTGTACAGAACTAAAACATCCAATTATGCTTTGATCCTGGTTTGAATTTTAAATGTTACTGTCATCATTATTTTCTATCACTCAACTTCTTTCAGTGATTACTTGATATCTATGATATATGTCAAATGTACAGAAAAACAAAGCATGTTATAGGTAGAAGTAGTAGCTTATTTTGCAGACATAACAAAGCCCATCTCTCAAACATTATTGAGAAGCCTGTCAACAAAGCAAATCAAGCACCAAGTGGAAATGAGGCATAATGCTTAATTCTCTCAATCAGCATTTTCTTGCTTGCCAGGAACACCTCTCTTGTGTGGGCTGACAAGGTGCAAGCTAATTTACAGATCCAGGAGGAGTCAACTATATCCAGATAGCAATGCTCTCGCGTTAATTAAGCTGAGATTGAAAAGTAAAGTTCACTCAGAAATGGTAGTGAAGGGAAAAAAAACTCAAGAGAATGTTGACTGTTAGGAAGAGCAAACAACAAAGCATTGGATCATCCTATCACTCAAATTAGTGTTGTTGGCAGATTAGAGATTTCAGAAGTGTTATATCAAGCATGCAGAAAAGCCTACCTTGTCTGCACCATGGAGCTGCCCAAACTTTCTAGATGCTGTTAACACTTTCTGTCTGAACTCACAAGAAAACATCCAAGGCATACAAGATGCTTCTTCTTAGAGCCTATAGAATTTACCATGTATATTGCACCTCAATTTTACCCTTCTGTTTATTTCTGCTGTTATAAATGACAGAGTGCAGAAAATAACCAATCAGCGTTTCACACCTCCTGGCTTCTGCACTCTCCCAGAGTGGGGTGCAGTGCTCTGCTGCAGGCTTGAATTGAGGCAGGCAAATGTCCAGACAATGAGGGCATCCCCAAGGGTCTCACAGGCTGAATGACTCTCGTCCTACCTGACATGTGGGACTATCTCCTATAATCCTTCTTGTGTTCTAAGGCATACACTGTCTAACAGCCTGGTATTACTTAGCATTTTCTAAAGCAGATTTCAAAACAATATTTTCTAATTAACTATTCTTTTTTTTCCCCTAATTGACCACTTTTTCTACTTACTACTCTCATAATATGATTCTTAGTCACAGAACAATTCTCAAGAACAATGCAGTCACAGCACACATTAAACTGGTATTTTACAGGATAAAGAAAGTAATGAGATGAAAGTTAACTGAAGCTCCTCTTACACGCTTTCAGAGCAGAATCATTAATAAACATTTAAAATAATATCAATACCTCACTTTAAAATTAAATAACAAAACAAAAATTGCCTTAATATTGCTTTTTCTTTGAAATATATTTATTTACTCTAGCTAGCTAAAAGAAGGACTGATTTTCTTGCTCTCTCACCCCTTTCCACAAGTGATCAAAGATGTTGACACGTTACAACATTTACTCACAACAGCAGGGTGTACCTCAGCAGTGTGCTCCTTTCAGATCACTTATGTCTGCTGGAGGGGTGACTCCTTTAAAAAGAACTCAGTGTTTGCTAAATCAAGTCTTTCACTGACCCGTTCTCTATGGGTTCTCAGAGCACACAACCTCACATCCTGTCTTCCCTGGAAGGAGCATGCTGTTTCTCAATCTCAAACTGATTAATCTCTTTAACATCATGCCTCCATGATACCAATACTCTTAATAGTAAAGCAAAGAAAACTATTCATTTAGCAATGCATAAACTTTGGGTATAGCATTAAAGAAGATAAATAAAACAAAACCGCAAATGTTTTGAGTTGTCAAAGGATACGTGCATGACTTAAACATCACCAAAGACTCTTTCAAAACCAAGCAGTGTGTGGCTTACAGTTGCTTTTTCCTTTGCCTTTCCATTCCTTTGGCCTGCCAGCCGTCTCCTTCTCTTCCATTCTGAGCTGCTTCCCTTTTATGACACCACTCATAGGCTCAAAAATTGAGAGATCAGCCGATATGCATCATGTATGGATTTGCATAGTAAAATATGGCCTCAGCAAGAATTTACAATATAATGACTATTTAAAAAAAAGAAACTCCTTTTTGTAATTCATTCTACATTTGATTGCCAAGTACCTACCTGAACATGTCTCCTAAGCCTTTCAGCATTCCTTTCTTTGCCTTAATTTTATCCTTCTCTTTATCTCGATCTTTCTTCTTTTCCTTTCCAGTTTTTTTTCTGTCACCTTTATCTTGGCTTCCATTCATGTGCCTCTCCAATGAGTGGGATGGCTGATCACTTGCTGTGGACACAGATTCTCTACCAGATCTTGAACTCTCCTCTGTGTCTTCCTCCACTGAAAGCACATATAAAGAAACATCAGTAACATAAGAGCAAGCAAAATTAGCAGTCTTTTTGGTATTTTCTATAATGTATTTTGAAGCAGAATATATGGAAAACCAAAATAAACAATTTTTTTATTCTTTTTTAGATCGGTATCTTCTCATATTCCTTTTCTACAGGTGTTCATTAGAAGTATTAAACCCAAAAAAGCAAGGAATTCACCTTTGCAGACCATTCTGCAAATCATAATTTGCTCTTTATGGGTACTCTGGATGATGTATGGATTAATAAACAGGATTAGCAAAGTGATGTTAATTGGCCCATTTTGTTTCAGTATCTAAATCAGTTAAGGAGAGATTTAGAAATATCTGCAAGAAGTAACAACAGCAGTGCAATACGTCTTTTCTATAAATTCTTAGTAATATTCTCAAAAATATGAAAGTTATTAGGGAGTGTGAACCCTCAACACAAGGCATAATAGACTTTTTCTTCTTCTGCAAGTAATATAATAGTTTTGTTATGCTTCTTCATTTCCTGGAGCCATTTAGAACACATCACGCACTGTGATTGTTATTTTTGGTTTTACTCTTTGTTCAAATGAGGCAGCCTGGGAGTTTCAGGTGGGGAGATTTCATCCAGCAGAACAAGTAAAATACTTTAAGGAAAGATAACATGTTCCTTCTCTGTTTCTAATCCAAGACCAGGAGTCCTAAAGCACACCCAAGGTTAGATTTAACAGCCCATATGTACTTTAGAAAGTTTGAAAGAAAAATTACTAAAGGAAAAAAATCCACTGAAAACCTGCAAACTGCTTCAGTAGTTTAGTAAGAAAAAATTAAAACACTTCAAGCTGGTGGGTCAGAATACTGCACGGCATGGCTCATGATGCTGGGACTTTCCATGAGTTCTAACAATTTATATCATCACATTTAAGTAGGGTTCCAACCATCTCCCAGCTTTCCAACAGAGTGCATAAAGCAGCAATTAGAATCACAGATGCATACTTAGTATTGCCTCCTGTAGTTCCAATGAATACAAGGGCTCCAAACAACTCTTGGCAGTAGAATTTGAAAAATACAGTCTTGCTTTACATAGACACAGTGTGTGAAAATTAAAAAAAAATTATTCAATAAGATTTTTAAATGGTCATGGCTTATAGAAGGAAAAAAAATGGTTTTTAGTTTCACCTATGCTTACTGCTTCTCAATATTATTCTGCTAATATTGCTTAAGATCTCATCAAGTCTTCTACAGCCAATAGAAGAGTGTAATTCTGCAGAAATTTCTCATATAGACTACTGTAGAATATAAACTTGCTTTACTTAGTCATCATTCATCTTCACCTTACAAGTAAATCATTGAACCTGAAAAGTCTACAAATCACTGACTGAAAGCCATTCAATATAATGTCTTCTCTCTCAGAAACCTGCTTGCAAAATACTCTTTATTCCTTAACGTTACATCCATAAACGTGTCCCATAGACTTTGTACTTATTCACCAAGTATCAAGTTTTCTATAAATATTCTCCAGCCCTGCATGATCACAGAGACATATTTCAAGAAAAATATACCATGTCAGTTACATCTTAACATTAGTAACTATTTTTGAATCTAGTACTCTGAAGTACAAGGCAACAGAATGGCCAGGCCTTGGCATTTAATTCAGGACTGCTATGAGCAAAGCAGATGATGCAGCTTCTCAACTATAGAAACAGTTTTAATATTCATGTTACTGTATTTTAGAAAACTAATAGGTCCTATACATGACTCTGTACTAGCTGTTTGTTCTTGTACTTTTTTTGGTCACAGCATTTCTTAATCAGTGTCTGGAATGATATTTAGTTATTATTAAAAGAATTGTGGAAAAACACTTTGGAATAGAAATGTTAATTTTTTACATGTTAATTTATAGCTACAATCTGTTCTAACTAGACATTTAAAAAACTGTACTTGCAAATGAATATAATTAGTAAAAAAAAACCAACTCTGAAATTTCTGATAAATTTTGAAGTCAACTGACTTCACTGCTAGAATTTTAAAGATTAATCAGTTTTGACCTATGTTTGTTCATACTCATATAACAATACCTTAAATAAACCAATAACATGTATTGTTAAATGCTCCTACTTGCTCCCCCTCCTTTCCCTTTGCGTCTGCAGCAGGATGGAGAGGACAGCTTGAGGCACAAAAGGTAAAGATCTTGAGTTGAGATGAGAGCAATTTACTGGAAGCAACAATGAGATAACACCAACAGTAACACAATGCTAAGAATTAAAAGAGCACACAAGGAAAGAATGATTGGCACGCGAGTTCTCTCCCCTGACAACACTCGACTGCTCCCTCCACTACTCTACAGGACCTGGTAGGGACCCTTTGCCCCATCCCTGGAAAATGATGTGAGGTGGCATGGAATAACCTCTGGGTCCTGGCCATGCCCCCTCCTGGCTACTGCAAAAGAACCAGGATGCAAAGCTTTCGCTGTTTATTTTGCACATTCCATAAAGAACATTGTCTCCTTTCTACATTTGTGTTCCAATTATTATTTGTCAATCATACACAGTTTGCTTGCAATTAACTCAGTAGCTTAGACTGAGGCCTGTGAACTGGCATGCCTGTTCTCCTGGTGTAAACACTGGTCTCTCCACTGAACTAAATAAATTTCCAGTTTTCTTAAAAGGACCAAACATGAAGAAGCTTGTTTCACTTTTATGCAGTGCAGTCATCCTGCAATTAACATACACATAATTACTAGTGTTTAGAACAAATGCAAATGCTGCTCAATTAAAATTCAAACCCAGGCTACAAATGAAACTTCTAATTTTTGTTATGTTGCAGTAATGACATTAGGTTACTGCAAAACGCAGGATGTATTTGTTTTGGTGCTGTTATTTCCTTTTTTTTTCCTGCAACCTCCTGCCTCCCCATTCAGGATGCTGAAGCCAAAAAATTAAATTGGAGTATACTTTAAACATCAATTAAACTGAACACTAGTGTCATTTCACAACCCACACTGCAGTACAGAGAACTACACAAACAGGTATTATGAAGCTATTCTCCTAATTAGCCCATAAAGTGGAAAAGATGCACATGAGGAATCAAAGCTACTTAATGTGAAACTATTTTGCCACTAAGCTTCTAGGCCCCTTATTGTGATATGCAATACAGCCCTAGATTCCAGCAATTAAGATTCAGCAAAAGATTAGAAAGCTTTGTTGATCTCTCCCAATCAAAATGCTTTGTTCTTCTTCATGCCACTAAAGATAAACATTTTGCTTCTAGTCAGCTATTTCAAGTATTAAGAAAAAAACAAAAAACAACAACAAAGAAAACCCCCCAACAAATAAAAAAAAAAGAAAAAAAAAGAAAAATTATCTGTCAAAGCTGCACACCCACACCTCTTTCCACAAATGTTTCTTCTTTACAGCCATTAAAACTCACACACATCTTCTCAAATACTTAAAATATTGCCTCAAAACCAATCAGTACTGTCTAGTTTTAATCCTACCTTTAGCAATTTAATAGCACATTGTTCCACATTAAGAAGTGGCACCTCCTTTGTCATATATGCTACCTGTATTTCTTATGGCTTTTGTATATGGATGACGACATGTAAAAAAAAGATCTATACAATACATTGCAGTGCTATTATTTGCTAATCCAAAGTGGGTCAGTCTGGAACACAAAGAAACACTTCTAGCACTGAAATACTTGGAGAAAGGCAAAAAAAAAAAAGAAATGCAAGTAAGACAAGTGGATCCAACCTCAAGAGCACCAGCAAATTGACCTCCAGCATGTTTTCCTGGCTTTTATAATGAGAGAAAGCCACATTCTAATTTCAAACAATTATGGAATAATTAAAGACAATTTTTTAAAAACTTAGGCAACGTCGTTATGGCAGCAGTGAGGCATTAGTTACGTTAGGACCAGATTGTTAAACTCCTACGTATTCGTATGTGCCCAAACTTTGTCCAGCTGAGGACACCATTTGGTAAATTCTCTGGAACCTAAGTCCATATAGAATTTGCACAAAGTGGAACAGACTGCAGTGCTTTGAAGTTTAATGCAGATAGAGATGTTTTCAGGAAGACAGGCAACATAGGGCTGGGACAGCTCTTAAGCTCTCACGGTCACCCTGAGAAGCAAAAATCCTCAAGGACTGCATTGTGTCCAATCAACTTGTTATATTTGCTTTGCTACTCATCTGCTTCTATGAATCTAGCACTTCAAATTTTTGGAATATTTCTTAGATGTTTCATTACCATATGTGGAAGCTATTAGAACTCAACAAAATGCATAGTTCAGCACATATAGCTTGGTCACACTTTGCTCAGCCCTTCTTTACCATGTGGGATCTGACAAACTTTGCTCTTGCTCTCTCATGACATGAAATGGCTCTTGGTCCACAGGTGTGAAACAACTTCCTCCAAACTAGATGAGGGCAAAGACTCACCCCATGACACTTTGACTTCAGACAGAAGGCTTTGTCTCATTCCTTTGTGTGCTAGTTTTGGCTGGCATAGGGGTTTTTTTTCCTTCATAGTGGCTTGTATGGGGTTGTGTTCTCAATTTGTTCTCAAACCCTGAACACAGGGTTGACAATATAGAAATGTTTTTTGTTATTGCTGAGCAGGGCTTACACAGAGCCAAGGTCTTTTCTGCTTTTTGTACAGCCACAGCGGTGAGGAAGTTGAGGATGTATAGGAGGCTGGGAAGAGACAGGTGGCCCCAGCTGGCCAAAGGGATACTCCAGACCACAGGGGATCATGCTCAGTATTAAGTTGCAAGCAGAAGGAGGAAGTTTGGGACATTTGGAGTGATGGTGTTTGTCTTCCCAAGTAACAGCTACACATGATGGGGCCCAGTTCTCCTGGGGATGGCTGAGCACTTGCCTGCCCATGGGTAGCAGTGAATTAATTCTGTTTAGCTTTGCTTGTGTGTGTGGCTTTTGCTTTCCCTATGAAGCTGTCTATATCTCAATCCACAAGTTTTCCAGATTTTACCCTTCCAATTCACTCCCCAGTCCCACTGCTGGGGGAGTGAGCAAGCAGCTGCCTGGGGCTTGGCTGCTGCAGGAGTTGAGCCACAATACTGCTGCTCCCACGTGAAGGATCCAAAGGGCTCCACCCCTTACCAGAATCTCATAAACCTAAATGCACCTTGAAAGTGCTTCACAACAACAATTTTGCTAGATCATTTGAAGTTAAACCACCTGTAACTTATGGATAAACCTTGTATATCTGAAGGCTCAAACCAGGATATTGCTATCAGTGGGCTCACACCAACAAGGCCTTCTAGAAAAACATGGTTTATGCCCCAAAAGACCACAGGCATGTAGTTTGTAAGAATGAGCAGGATCATTACACACTTTCTCACACCTATTCTTCTACTGGCCAGAAACAGATTGACAGCCAGCAGCAGCACACCGGCATTTAGCCTCACTGCTGTGTGAAATTGTTAGGTGTTGGAAAAGCAAAGCAGAATTAACTCCATCTCTAGCTACTTTTGAGAAAAGTGACTGGCAAAATTATCTCCCTCGTGGCCTCAGAACACTATTAAAAAGAGGCAGATTGGAAAAGAAAAAATGTCAGGAGTTTTTAAAAAATAAAAGAGTGGCTACAGAAGTAGCCTATAAAAGAATATTAGGGAATGATGCTTATGAAACAGAATTTCTGAAACGAAAAACTTTTAAAAAGACTGAAAAATTCCTTTTCAAGCCTTTATTAATTCAGCCTAATTCAGGCTAAAGACTTTACAACTTCAACCTTCCCATCATCATCTTCATTCATAAAGTTCTAACTAGCTGCAGGTTGATTAAAAAAAATTCTGCTGATGTGTGACAAGTCAGAAGTAGTACAACATGAAGGTTAAAAATTCAATGATTTTAATACAACCCCTGATTGAGGTAATTTACCATTCATACTATTTTCATTCAATATGAGTTGTCATTTTACCAGCCTATTCTTACATAGTTCAATAATGATAAGGTTAGCTTTGAAGTGATTCTTTTATGTTAATGACATTCTCCACATGTTGGGTCATACTTCGGGTTAAAGAACTGAAAATGTAAATGAATGCCCATTAGGGTGGGTAATAGCTGATCATTAACTTTATATTTTATTAGATCTGCCAACCTTACTCACTCTAATTAAAGGACAGCAATTTCTTTGCATCCCCCCAACACTACAAATGCACTATTTCAAAGTTGGATGTCTATATTTTTGTAACATAAATTTAGTGGGTTTGTCTTTCCAGTTAAATTTTTTTTCTAGTTTACATTAGTACATTAATTAGCCATCTTACAGAATATTTTCACAGCAATTTAAGTAAACACATTCCCAATAACATTATTCTCTTATTTTAGAAAGGAAAAAAAGCTGCAGAGTGACGATCTGTTAAAGCAAATGAAGGGGAAAAGCCTAAATATTGATGAAGTTAGTTCTATCCTTTTAAAATTCTAAAACTATGTCCTACTACTTTAGTCCCTTCCTAAAGGAATCAACCTATGGCATTGACACTCATTATGTAAAACAACAATTTACTTACAAGTTTCCATGCCTTCATCATCATCATCTGCTACAGGTTTATCGTATGATTTGTCTATGGCAGCTCTGAAGCTTTCGTTGCAGCCACGTCCTCGGATAATTCGCGGGCGCGGGCGGTGGAAAGGAATGTCACCATTCAGAGTCACCTCAGCCACGGCTGTCTGCAGACTTTCTAACGAGCTGGATTTCTTCAGACCTAATGAAGGCCCCACGTCTCTGGTTGGGGAACCTTAGTGATTTAAAGGGGGGAAAAAAGTAATTAGAATTAGTATTGAGAACAGCATGCTTGATTATGCATATCCATCTTGAAAGTCTTTGGGGACACACTTAACATTATTCACATCATCTCTCAATAATCTGTAGGGAATTCTCCACAGATTTGTTGGTCTCAGAAGCAAATGAGTATGTCAAGTCACAGTCAACGAAACCGACAATGTTAGCAATGTCTGGCTTTTCAAATCAGTGAAGAGAGACCAACATTCATTATTATTTTACACAATTTAAATGATAAAGAAATCATGGGGCTTTAAAACCTTAATTCATACAACCACCACAGATGAATATCTAACAGCATCTAACAAAACAATTAACTAGTTTTGGTTTGAGCAAAAAATTTCCTCTGTACTAGCAACTGATGAACAGACAGCAGATTATGAGCATGAATCCTACCGTGTTTAGTATCATAGTCTTGCAAAGTAGCCTGACTCTGGCTTCAAGGAACATGCTGTTTGTCTGAGTTTTACACACTTGCATCAAATTGCTAACAATTTCATAACTAAATGCTTCTGAGAAGTATCAGCTGACTTGCTCAGATTTTGTGAAATTGCTTAACAATAATCTGTGGAAAGGACCCAATAAAATGGGAAATACCAGTTATCCCGCTGGTAACTAAACACACTCCTAGCAGTCAGGAGGAATGATGGTTTGGGCAGCACTACTACAGCTGGGGCTGAGAGCAGCCCTTATCGCTGCAGCACAGGGATGTGCCAAGGAAGCCTCAGGCAGTGTTCTGCAAAAGCCTTTCTCCATCCAGACTTTACTTCTCAGGTGGATGTGTTAAATGTATAGCCTTTGTTCTTAGACGACCACTTGCACTGCAAATCGCTTCACAACTGCACAATTAGATTTCATACTACAGTTAAAACTGGGAAGAATCTTTCAGGGAAAAAAAAACAAAAACAAACAAACAAAAAACCCAAAAAACCCCCACATTTAATTGAAGTTATTTTATTCAAAAGCAGAAGTACAGTCTTAGCTAGATTTTTCATAGGACTTGGGACTGGAAAGCAAGATGAGGTAGGACAACATCATCATGGCTACATTTCCTGAAATTATGAGACGAAAGCCCTCACCTATAATATGAAATTTGCTCTTTGTCTCTACTCAAAGGGAGCACAAAAGAGAATTGTTGTGGCACCACAACAGTCCCAGGTGGTAGGCTGTTACCCAGTTGACATCAGTATCCTTATCTGGCAGAAATCCATTTCACAGCCACCACTGAGAGCCAGAGTCAAGGCTTGAATCCCCAGGAATACCAAAGCTATGAACAGTACATTAGTAAGCATAAGCGTGAGTAAAGGTGCAATAAAGGGGAACAATCTCTTTTAAGCATTTATCTCAGAATAATACAAAGTTCCAAAGATGATCCCTATTCTGGTAGATATTAGAAGACAGAAGGGAGACAGCGTCTGTCACTGCTCTTTGTGAAATGCAAGTGAAGCTACCTTAAATTGGGAAAAACTGCTTCTGCATACTAAAACTATTCAGTATTATCTGGGGAGGATAGGGGGTTGTTTGCCCCACAGAAGGGATGCTGAATAGCAGCATGGCAAATTTTCTCCCCATCATTTGTTATCTTGATATGAGTTGAAGCAAGGCAGTGAATGCTATCATTTTCTATTCAGCTATTAAAAGTCTGAGCAATTATGTTAAACTGAAATCCCTCAGATCAAATAAATTCAAACATCAGCTGTCAAAGTATTTCCCTTCAGCTGCCCTAGTGATAATATTAACTTGTAAACAGAAACAAACCAAAAATCTACCCTCCTGGGTCTACACAACTCCTGCAGTTTGGTTACCTCTGCAGTCGTGCTGCTGGGACCCTTATGCACCCCAAAAAAAGAGAAATTTTATTTATCCTCATCAATTCCTACCTCCTAGAAGAAGCCACACTCTCACACACAGCCTGTACTTATTAGAGGGCTGAGGGTTGTGAGGCTGGCTGGGGGCAGAGCACAGGGCCAGCTGGGACCAGGGAGGGTTGGTGGCTTCCCAGCTGTGCAAACAAGCTGCAGCCTGGGATCACCAAACTTCTGCAAATGGCACAAAGTCTAAGGCAAGCATTTGACAGGACATTCTCTCTGCCAAGTAAAAGCACTTCAATTTAGATGGGGCCAATAAAACTTTCTAGTCCATGGTCAAATCTGCTATTCCTTCACTAATGTCCGCAGTGCACAGGAAATGAGACTTATTTTGCCTTTTTTTATTTTTCAAGATTGTATTTGTTTTTTAAATGTCTATGAGAGAGAGAAAAAAAAAGAAACGAATGCAACATCTTGGAAGAAAAAAAGAGGAAATGGGACAATCATATATAAACCAGCTGTCTGACAGATCCAATTTCATATACAAAAGGAAAGGGTATCCTCTTACATAGCAACTTACTGTAAACTTCCTTATTCCACATTCTGCTTTGCAACCTTCCAAATGAAATGCTCATATATCTTTTCCTAATTACTGAGTGGTTCTTTTTGTAAACAGTAACTATAAAGAAGGCATTTATGTGGCCACTTGCGTTCATAAAGAACATGAAAAAAAGTTCAATTTCCTGACACCCAATACAGACTTTTGTGAGAACTGTATTTATGTAAGTTGTGTTTTCCCAAAAGATATCCCATCTGGGATATGACCTAATGTTGAGTACTGTAAAACTAATAATGGATTACATAAAAGATAAGAATATTTATTGAACTTGGGTGGCCATGAACACGAATGTGAACAGGTTGTAGAATTTGAAACGGGGAAATCTCCAATTTTATCTGTGTGATCACAGAGCTATGTGTATTTTAATACTTTCATTATCTTCTATGGCTACTTCATAGCAAATCCACTATTCTCAAAATATACAGTTAGGTGTCCCGTAAATTGTGTATTAAGAATTTATTACTAGAATTCACCAGTCAGAAAGTGAGTTGTTTACCCATAATCTGTTAAAAAACAGCAAACTTTCTTTAAAATGGATTCTGTTTAAAATTTATGAGTCACATCAAAACGCTGTTTTCTAAGTACAAAAATGTCAGCATTTTCTTCCAGCCTTTACAGCACTGGTGGTAATCATCAGAAGCGTTATCTGCTCAGAATGAGTTCTACTTCTATTTTGACACCAGAATTTAAAGGAGAAAAAAGGAGAGGAAAAGACACATCTACCTGAAGCATGAGGATGAAAGGGGTTCTTTTATCATTTAAAAAATTTGAAGCTTATCAAAATCTCCCTTTCCAGTGATTTTCTTAGCAAATACCCTTTGAAGCAGATTCATCCCTCTGTATCCCAGCCGTCCTCCTGCCGTGACTGCCACCATGCATCATCCTCACAGCTCCGCAGTGCCCACACCCTGTCCATCTCCCGAGGGCTTTGTGGCCTGCCCACCACACATGCACCTCCATTCCCCATGTCCCCAGCTGGCCAACCCCTGGGGACAAATGCCAAGCCTTGCCCTGCCAGCCATGCAGCCACCCCTCGTTCACGTGTGACTGCGCTGGTGCCTCTGCCACACCACAGACACCTATGAGACACTGATTGCACAGACATCACGTGAAGCCTGTGTGCTGCTCCCTATCCCAAGTCCTTTGTTTCTCCCTTGTGCTGACACTGTTTAACAACTCACTGTGCCTCCCTTTATCTCCCCCTAAGGTAATTATTTATACAGTGACACAAATCCGCTTGGGCGATTTGCAAAGGCAAAGCGCGTGGCGTCGAGAGATATATGATGCTCTGTCCAGTGGCTAATTTTAGTCTATAAAGCTTATTTTTCATCAGCACATTCTTTTAAATCATTTTAAATTACTTTTTTTTTTTTTTTAAACATTATTTTTATGAGCTGTCAAGTCAAATGCTACCTGCAAGTGATGCCAAAAACTTCTCTGGATTTCATTAAACCAGTTTTGCAAAGGCATAAAGTCTACTTTCTAAACACTTTCTTGAAGGACATTATCAGTGAGTCTATTTACTTAATAACATCTGCTCCATTACTTTTGATAAATTTTTCCATTTCTATCTAGTTCAGTTCAGACACTAAGAGATTAACACTTCATCTGGGAAAGGCAGGGGAGGAATAAAGCAAGCAGTTGCATCAAAACCAGTTTAATTTTGATCCCATTTAATAATAGTTTAATTTAAAAGCATTGTGTAAAATAAATCAATACATAATTTAAATAAATGTTATTTTAGTTTTTTTCTTTTTCATTTCTGTAACATGCACATGGAAAAATACCCACCTCGAGCTATAGCATGCCTGGGACTCTATAAATGAGCCATGCTCAATTGCTACTGAATATACTTCTAACCTCTAGGATGAACTGTAAACACTGAAAGGATTAGGTACTTCAAGTGAACTATAGAAAGAAAAATAATTATAAAACTATTACAGTAAATAGGGCTGGAGAGTTCTGTGCTCCCCTTTTCATCCAATACTATTAAATCCAACTGTGACAGTAACAGAGTTTGGTTTTATCTTTTCTAAAGTAAATACATGTTGAAGTTTTCTGGCTTCTAGAGTTCATTAAAGCATAGTTCACCACACATTTGAAGCATTTTTTTTTTCCTTAGAACCAGACAATTTTTAAGCCAAACTACAGTAAGTGGTTTGTATAACAGCTACATCCATCTTCAGTAATGGGAGATATCCAGTGTTTATATATAAAACCTGGCTAAAAACATGCAGGATAAATAAAATAAAAGTACAGCAAAAGGTGTTTTCCTTTTTTCCAACCATTGAAAAATTTTTCCAGCACATTTCCTGTGCACAAAATATGTAACTGCCTAATCCAGATGGCATGGTCATGCTCTTTCACCCAAGTTGTCCAACTTGTCTCTTTCTTTGGAATTTAATCCAGGTGTTACACATAGAGGAAAACTACACTCAATTCATACCACCCTTCACTGAAACTACCAAAACCACAATGAACTTTTAAAACCCAAGGATTGCACTTTAGTAAAACACATGGGTTTTTCAGCATTCTAATCACATCCCATTCAACAACACAGATGAATAATAAAATTTAAAATAATTTACATTAATTTTTAGTTTGGTCTTT
Organism: Regulus satrapa; assembly: GCA_013396955.1. NCBI lineage: Eukaryota > Metazoa > Chordata > Aves > Passeriformes > Regulidae > Regulus > Regulus satrapa. Next base: position 344,084 of record VWZN01021057.1, on the reverse strand, counting down.
AACTTGTTTTTATGTGAATAATGCTCAGAGGTGAAGGTAGCTCCTAAATACCAGTTATTACCAGAACCATTACCACAATTCATACATTCACACTCTGATGGCTTTAATACCCCTAAACATTCATGCATTTTGATTTTGTTTACTCTTTTTTTTGCAAAGCTGCAAGTCTGTGGCCATATTCTACAACATTTTAAAAGCTAGAATACTTATCTGCTCAAACAAAAATTTCATTTTATCACTTGATTACTTAGAGCTTTTCAGTATTCCTACTCATGTTATACAGTCCAGTTAAACAGAGATGCAGTTGTGAATTAGTAAATGTAAATTCTGTATGGAATGCACTACTTCTCAAATCATGCTAAAATAAATAATATTCCCAGGTTAAAAAGGTGAATTGCTCCTAATTAGAGCTAAGTAATGTTATGGTGTCCTCTGGATCTAGCCTAATTAAAATAGCATTCCATAGGTCAAAAGCTAACTTATATTAATAAATCATAAAGGTTTATAATTGCAGTTGGTGCATTATTTTAATTAGTAATAAAAAATATGCCTTGAAAGCTATTTCTCATTATCATTTTGCGAAACATTACAATGAATGGTATGTGGAAAAGATTCTATTTACATATTCTTTTGCTCTGTTACGATGCTCACATTTCATCTTCAAAAAGCAAATCAACTTGCCCTAATAATCTTCAACTCAATGCACAACATGTATCTGATGACCACTTGAGGCAAAGGCAGCAGTTTTCTAATTAAAATACTTATTTTCAAGCACCGTAATAGCCAAAACACTCAACTCTTCTAAATCATCTCTCTATGCACTACAGTTTGAAACTAGGAGAAGATTTTCCAAGTTTTTTTATGAAAGGAAAAAAAAACACCAAACAACTCTGAATATTTATAAGCTTAAAGTGTAGAAACAGGTGTCTGCCTACAATCACATGCATGACCTGGCTGAATATACTACCCTAGATACTAATCTCTATAGAAAAAAAAATATTTTTCTGTACACCATGACTATTCACAATAGAAAGCAGCCATGCAAGTGTTGGAATATTCATGTTTTCATGCAATTTGACTGGCAGTTCTGTAATTGTGGTAAGCTGCTTTGACCAAGGTTTCTATAGCAACAGCCTTACTGTCAATTCTTACCTGTTTTCTGGTCATCCATTGTACTGAGCTTAGTCTCGTCAGCTACTGTTAAAAGGTAAATGCATAACGGTTAGCCCAGTTAGTGCCCATGCCCCACATGCACTCAACATTCCTTCTGATTTGAATATTTTCTTTTCAAGTTAGAGGACCTTAGAAATGTCCTACTTCATGCAAATAAACTGCCAGAGTAAGCAAACATTCTGGGTAGAAGTGGCAGCAAACTAGTAACCTTCATGCAGTGTCAGTCGTGTTCACATCACAGGCAGGTACAATATGTTATTGACACGTTAGCACACGGCAACTAGTCAAGACAAGTCAACACCTCCAACCTGACTGCAGCCTGAGGAAGATTGTGAATAAGGGATTGTAGGCAAGACATCCACAACTATCGTAAAGGAGGGAATGGCATTATATTTTATTATTCTGAGTAGGGAATTCTGTGTGTTTAAACCATCAAAACTCACTGTTTGAGGTTACTAGAGTCTGCACTTCAGAATCAAAATTCATTGGCAGAAAAATGGATGAGCTTGTTAGCAATTACTTATTCTCAGTTGGTTTATCAGTTAAAATGATCACTGTGATTGCCTGTCTTAGCCGCTGCTACTTTATAGGGCTTCTGATATAAATATTAACACTTGGGTCACAGCAGACATCAGACTAGTCCCATTTTCTAATTCTGAATTCATCTACAAAATGAGAGAATATGAAGGACCTTTAAGGTTAACTGCATTATAATAATGGACTGAGAATAAACCCGGATACCCAGAACTACAGCATGGTACAGATTTACACTATTGTTCTATACAGATTGGTAAACGCATTTTTCACCTTCATTTTAATAAATACTATTTACTATGTTTAAGTATAACCATATATTCAGAGGGCTATGAAATTTGAAAGTATGGACATTTACAAACAACAAGCAATACTCAGGCCACTCGGCCATTCAAGTTAGTACTTTACTACCCACAAGTAGACATTATGTGCAGTACTACTGCACATACGCAATCTGTTTGGAATTATAAAATCTATATACTCACAACATGAAAATCAGGTTCAAACTTTAAAAAAATTGAAAAAACATCACTCACTACCTAGATCCATGCTTTTGGATTTTCGTGTTTTAACAAACTCCAACTGACTGGCATCTGAAAATTGCTTTGTACGCTTTTCTGACATGCTCTGGCGTCCAAAACCCTCTCGCTGGAAGGCAAGTACTGGATCAACATCTGGACTAAGAGTGCTGTAGAAAAAAAATCATGCGAACATTTATCAAGATCACGCAACCTTTCACTCTTCAGAGAAAATCATTTATTTAGCACGTGACTTCTACCAACGATTAAGTGCACAGTTTTAAATACACCACTGCAACTATTCAGTTACACACACAATGGATTTGTTTTACTGCATTAAGCAATTCTAGTTAAAAAGTACCAAGAATTTCACTTACAGTTTTAATGAAAGATATACACATCTGGTGCACTACACATATTCTATTAGAACATTAAGTCCAACACAGGAATACTTCGCGGTAGAATAAAACAGCTCTTTTCTTCTTCCCGAGAAACAAATTGACTCTATTGATAGAAAGTTATCTGGTTTGTCTTTATCAGAAAATGTTTTTTTATTAAAACATAAATAGAAACTGTTCTGTCAGAAGCCTGGGGAGCTTAAAACTTCTTAATTTAAAGACTTTGCATTAAAATTTCTCTCCATATGTGAAATTTCTTGATTTTTCAGTTTCTCCTGTTTTTAGCCTGGCTATAACAAACAATTTAGTCATTGCTTCCCCACAGAGCAAGTATTTGCCACAGTGGATACACCAACGAATCAGAATTTTTTTTT